>CAUZXS010000494.1:0-10000 GCA_963585895.1 Sepioteuthis lessoniana
CCTGAACCAATACACATATGATAACATTACATGGATAAACATATAGTAAAAATCAAGAAAAGATATAACATTCATCCGTTTTTAATAGTATTCCAACTTATGGGATAAATGAATCGTGAATCCACAGCGTCCCTTGCAGTGAGGCCCTAAAACGCTTACCTTTACCAGAACTGCATAAAAAGAAATTTATTATTTTATGACCGGCAAATGTTATCTTACTCCATAACCTATTCCATACCAGTTACGCTATAAAGACGGAAAAGTACAGCTAGATAATCGGCAAAATATAACGTTCTTCCTCTTTTTCTTTCTTTCTTTCTTTCTTCCTTTTGTTGGCGCTTGTTTCAATTAATTACCTACTTCTGGTCCAGCAAGTTAATTATTTTTTCGCTTCTTTTACAGTATTTTTTTCTTTCTTTCCATGTTTACTTCTCTATGAATTTTCCATTCATTTTGTTGCCATCATAGCTTTTTATTCCTTTCTTTTCTTATTTCCAGCAATGTTCTTTCTTTCTTTCTTTCATTCTTTCTTTCCACTTTTTAGCTGACAGTAGTTGATAGAGAAGAACTATGTTCTTGCCTAATTATTTTGATTAACATAGTCTGCACCGTCGCCTAAGGCAGACCTTAAAATTTCAAAATGTATTGTTGAAAGTATTCAAATGTACTTATATAGATTTATTAGCATTTGTATCTTCTACTTAGAGACCATTTTTGATAGATTAAACTACGCATACGCAGACACAATCCACATAGATGTTATATATATATATATATATATATATATATATATATATATATGTATATAGTTATGCAAAAACGCTCACACACACAGACATTACGTGGCTAATAACGTCTAATAATAAACTATTCACAAGCAATATATCCTTATATATATATATATATATATATATATATATATATATATATATATATATATATAAATAAAGTCGTTTTTATATGTACTTAATTCATAAAATATATAATTGTTAAATGTTTTCTTTATATATATATATATATATATATATATATATGTATCTATGAATCTATATAAAGAAAAAACTTTGAAAATTATTCATATCCTTTGTAATAATATTTATTTCAGCAGAATGTATATTACAAATAATCTGAAATTTCTAATGAAGATTTAGAAAAAAACACCAAATTTAGCTAACCCTATCTCCCAAACCAAAATTACATTTACTCTTCTGTTTTTTTTTAATTTTTTTTATTAATTAAGGAATTATTTGCACAGTAATTTATTTTATTATTATCTAATATTGAGCTCTCTTTTTGATTTTGAATTACATGGATATTTCAGGTAGAAAATCCGAAAATTGAATCGATGTCACCGTCGGCTGACTAGGCGTTCGATAATATATATATATATATATATATATATATATATATATATATATATATATATATATATATATATTCTTGTGTGTGTGTGTGTGTGTTATACCAGTGTTGGTTGTCACTAAATCATTTTTAGGGTTTGTAGCGAATCAAGTGCAATATAATATGGAGAGTGCTCAATATCTAGGATAGAGCTATTATATAATAATTATATATAAATATATATTATTTTAGATATTTGATACCATGTAATCTAGTCGGTGACCACAGAGTTTCATAGAGTTTTTACAAAACAATAATCATCCGGCATATGACAAAATGAAATTGATCAAAAATCGAAAAATACAGTCAAAAATCGTTGGAATTTTGTAGGAAACGTTACTTGTGATTGTACATGTATGTATATGTGTGTGTGAATATGTGTGTGTGTTTGTGGGTTTGTGTGGGTTTTAGTTGCGTATTATTGTGTGTCTATGTGTGAGTGGTATATAGCGCATGTGTATATGTACCTTCATATACACATGCATTATATACACGTATACTCATGCAATATATATATATATATATATATATATATAATTCCTGGGTATAATGTTTTCAATTTGGACACAAAAAATGTGCGCTATGTGTGTTTAGACCATATAAAGGCAATATTACACATTTTAGATTTTCATTTGTCAAGTACATCCGATTATAAATTCCATTTCGTACTTTCTATATAAAAAAAAAATCACTCTTGTAATATGTATAATAATTGTGAATGTTGTAAGGGACTATTATTTGCAATATGTGCTTTTAATTTGTGTCATACATCCCTTTATATATATATATATATATATATATATATATATATATATATATATATATATATATATATATATAATATAATGAATGAAAAAACGAGAAATCGACAGCTGCTGAGCACTAGCGACATTATATTAACGCTATCCTAACTTAAAATAAAAATATATAAGCAATATATCAATGATATTGGATCCCCTTTACTCACACACACACACACTTATATATATATATATATTTATATATATATATATATATATATATATATAAACTCTATTATGAATACATACATACATACATATATATATATAGTAATTATAATTACCGACCATTGTCGAAAGTGACCTGAACGCTATAGAAAAGGGTTTCAATAGCTACCACACCGAGGTGTAAGGAAGGGCTCTACTCCTTCCACTGAATTACTCTACTTTACTCTTGATCCATACCTTATAATGCTGAGTGTTAAGCAAGACGTGCTCAAGTACCATTCTTGAAGACTTTGCTATGACTCTACCTGGCTTTCTAAAAGGGAGCCTTCGGGTTACTCTCCACTTATGTCAGCAACTTTCTTATATATATATATATATATATATATGTACACAAACACACATACACACACACAAACACACACATATATATATATATATATATATATATATATATATATATATATATATATATATATATAAATGACTGATTAACACACCGACCTACTACTTTAATATTTTATTTAATTAACTTAAGTGAAATAATTGCTGAAAAAAATCATAAAGCCATTTTTTGCAATAAAAATAATATTTGTTAAATCGCAAATATTTTCAAATTATATTTTCAAACATTCCGAGAAAGAAAAGTTCGAGTATTCTGTATAGCAGTTGGCTTTATCAAAATCTAGTTAAGATGTTTCGTGCATGGAAAAAATGTGGGAGAGAAGTATATTCATGCGTTGATATGTAAGCAGATGCAGCTAAAAATATCGGCAAGCGAAGATTATTATGGTTGTATGAACATATATAAATATAAAAAACGAATATATTTTTGTTAAATTTAAAATGATTTTGTGATGATAAAATTAAATGAAATTTCAATGAAGCAGAATATTAACTTTTCTCTCAAGAGAAATAAAGTCAACATTTTTGAGTAGCTTTACGGAATGAATCAAATAATATTACTGAAGATTTATCTATACAGTCGCTTATTTATAAGAATGAGGTAGACTCCATATTAGAGAAAGTGGTTGATAATTAATATGATTCAAATTGTTTAAAAATGCATTTGTAACAATCGAGGAGGGAGGAATTTCCCGTAATATTTTGGCTTTTGATCATTCAGCTTTGCGAGACAAGTTAAATTTTATCGTCAGCGAAATTTTTACAGGGGCGCAGAAGCGCTGATTAGTCAATATTTGCAAAAATTATAGATACAAAAATTACTGTTTATCGGGTCTATTTTTGCACAAATATTAGCACTTTTCATCATGGAAATTAGTTTACATATAAAGTTATTTCTATCTATCTATCTATCTATCCATCTAAACTATCAATTATTAAAACACACACACACACACACACACATATGTATATGAAGTATTAATTAATAAAAACATTTCCCAACGTATATATATATATATATGTACGTAATGCATTCAATAAGTTTCCAGACTTTTTGGTTCAGGCATCTAAAATTGTCCTGGACACTTCAGTATGTTATTGCTATACATCTTATGAGTTGACTGACCAATTTTTATTATTTCATGTTCAAATGAGTAGCTACAGCAGCAATTGGAATACACCCTGCTAAAGCCTGATTGCCACAGCTGGTGAATTTAAAAAATGCAATCTGGACGTAAGGACACTTTAGAAGAACGATATGCAATAAAATTCTGTTTTAAACTTGGAAAAAATGCCACAGAAATGTATGAAATGCTTCAGACTGCTTTTCGACAATCTTTCATAAATCGAGCATCAGTTTTTGAGTGGCATAATAGATTCAAGGAAGGCAGGGAGTCTGTGATGGATGATGAGAGGTGTGGGAAGAGTAAGGAAGTCAATACACCAGAGTTGATTGGCCAAAGGGTTAGAGTTAGGGTTACCATGTTGAGGTTTTAAGGGAGTTCAGGAAGAGATTCGGTCTGAAAAGGCCAGCACTCTTCCAAGTTTTAGTTCCAATCAGCAAGTGCACCAGTCGACAACTCCATCCTTGTCACAGACTATTTGACCAAGATGAGCATCAAGACAGTTCTCCACCCACCTATAGTCCAGACCTTGCTCCCTGTGACTTTTGGTTATTCCCTAAGCTTAGAGGCTGTCGTTATGTCAAAATTGAGTAGCATAAAGAGTCTGTTACGAAGGTCATTGACACGGTCACACAAGAGGACTTCCATGGGGCCTTGCAGAATTTGTTAGAACGGTACAACAAGTGCAATTCAGCCGGAGGAGATTACTTCGAAGGGGACCCGAGTTTCATGTGTGTACTATCAATAAAAGGGGCCATATGAAAAAAGTCTGGAAACTTATTTAATGATCCTCGTATATATATATATATATATATATATACGTTTTGATATTCTTTTTATACTGACCATTTTCGGCCTTTGCTCATCAGAGGAGGAGGTTCATAAAATGACTATTTAAATTTCTTGGTTGTATGTCTTCTGAAAGCAAAAGGAATTCTTCAGATGTGAATGTGTTATATAGTCATCTACATCTTCTTATATACACATATACAAGTTCATGCAGCATCACAACGACACAATAATAACAGACGCAGTGACCAAGACGCAGGAAGAAACGACGCATGAAGGAAGACGCAGGAAGACTTCTTTAACAATATTTTACCTCTCTGTCTTTATTGCAAGGTTTCGAAAGGGTTGTCCAAGGCTTGCATGTGAGAGGGAGCTGGAGACCGAACATAAACTGTAATATCTTGACCCCACTTTTATGACCGTCACGTTGTGTCTTTATTGTTCTCTTGATGCTGGGGTCCACTCCATCGGGGTTCCCGAGGGCCCCCTCGGTCGGGTGTGACTTTCCTTACCACATCTGGTCTCTAGCTGTCTGGAACCCTCCTGGCAACTGCTTCTTGGACTCGAACTCAACTGAGTTAAATAATAATTCCACGCCCACACGATCGCCCACTGGATCTTTGAAATCGAATGCTTAATCGTCATCAAGCGGAAATAACTGGCATGCAGTTCAGAGGTCAAAACATAACAAATGTAATACGATCTTTTTCAGATTATTTTACATTTAAGAAGTACATGCCAGTTATTATCGTGGTGCATTTATTGAAACAGTTTTCTTCAAAAGAAATGAAATCAGTGATTCGAGTTCAAATCCTGGATTAGGCAGTGATCTTTTCACTTTGAACTATTATCCTTTGGCAATGGCCATTGTCTATTCGTTTTCCAACTAACTATGGATATATAATAGGATGAACTGGTTGATTAGCCTTGGTTAGGCAATCAGTGAACTTAAAGGAAAAATATAAATTCAAAACAGTTTTAGTTCGTTTAAAATCTGAACTTGTGGTTGAGCAGCTTGGTAAATACATGCACACCAAAGATTTTTATGTAAAAATACTTGTGATTAAATATATTCAACTGAAAGATTTTGCTATTTAGTTCTTTAAAACAATGATAATCAAAATGTTTCTCTTAACTTTGGCTTTATCATCCATAATTGATATTATGAATAAAAAATTATCGCTACAAACAAAATATCACAGGTACATAAACATACGCTATAATGAAGCCAGCAATAGTGCAACGGTGATGATTATATCAAATTAACCCAAGGATCCTTGTTCATGTCTCAAATGTGCCTGTATCCGTTTAAGTGTCCGTTAATACCCACAACTGTGTGCCCATAGTAGAACAGACAGGGTTTAAAACGCTAAGGTCTTCTTCATCTGGATTCCCATATCCAGAAAAAATAATACGTACACGTGTAGGAGCGAGCGTATCTTTATAACTGTGTGTGGCCAGAGTTTATGCATATGCATATATACACAGGGATAATTGTGTATAGTAGTAGCAGAGGGACAGCAAAACCAGCTATGTTATTTGACAGATCTTACAAGTAAAATAAAGGAGAAGAATGTCTGGATGGAGATGAGAGGATTAGTTTTTTTAATGTCCATAATAAACTCAATTATTCACTTCTACTCCGGCCAGACAAGTAAATTTAATTTTTCAAACTTGCAAGTGACTTATACACTTTCGATTAAACTCTGAAGCTGAACAGTCTTTTCTTCACAACAAGTACCACGTGGGACTGAAATCTTTTTATCGTATAAAATAATACGACGATAATTAATTCTTGTTAATTTTTTTATGGATAAATGATCGTATTAATCATTTTATCATTTAGTGTGGTAAAGTTATAAGTTAACTAAAGATTTTGAATTTTTGATAACTTCTTTGCAAAAGCTAAACGCGTACACAGGGAGTGCCCTGGTTTAACACCTCACGTCAAAAAAATTTAGGGAAGATGGGAGGACTACATAGAAATAAGATGGATTCATGTCTGGTCATACGTTGATGGGGATTTAATAAAATCATCATGAGAGTTAGGGACACGTGTGATGATCATGTTCATATGATCAAATGATTTAGTGAGATGATGTCCCACTAACGATATTACGAAATTTAGAATATATACAAAAATTAGAGAATTTGAAAATTAGTCTGTTGAGAAAGCAGTTGAGTTAGAGCAATAGTCAAGGTCGGTTTCAGAGCCTTTCGGGGCAGCGACAGAGAGAGAGAGAGAGAGAGAGAGAGAGAAAAAATTCGGGTGTCCGTCTTTCACTATTTCAATGCTCAACAATTGACCTTTCTGCCAGTCTCTCTCTTTGGTGCTTCGATGACTGCGAGGAAATTGTTTATGGTCAAAATAAGGATTTTTTTCGTATCTGATTAACAGTCCCCTGTTGATATTTATTTTCGAAAGTATGATATTCAGCATGATACCATCGTGTTACAATCAGGCAAATATGAGTGAATACCGAATATCTTGCCACAAGGGAACTTTCGACTTGATTCGGCAACCTGTTGAGAATCAAGAAAACTGATATCAAACAACTTTACTCCAATTAAGACGTGACCCTAGATCACATCTTAACCGTACCAGAGAGATTGGGTATTGACATATCTCGGGAAGGGATATATTCAATCGAAGTAGTTGATATTTTGGGCTACTGTAACACGTGTAACACAATCGAGCAGGTAGGCAAGCGTACTGGTACTAGACGTGTGTTCGTACCGACACTGGGCAATGGTAGACGCAGCTGTAGTCATAGACATAAACAATGTACCTCTACATTTGTCTGTATTTATTTATTCAACAATGCTCCAGCATTACTGGAACCTCACAATCAGATTGTCAAGTGTTGTATCAAGGACACTCGTGCTGAGGTCTGACCCCTCTGCAGAGAAACAGTCGGTGTATTCTACAGCCCCTGCGTGTGTGTGTGTGTGTGTGTGTGTGTGTGTGTGATGATAATTTCTGATTAAACTATAAAAATAGTAAGACGGAAAAACTCATATTTTATCAAATGTCGTGATTTTAATTTTCTAATGGAAGACCAGTGCATCCATTGATTTTCTCTTGTAAAAGCAATCACTGATGAGATTCATGTTTTTATTGAGGATAGAAGAATGATATCTTATTGCTATTTCCTAATTATCACAGCTATAATGACAAGTAGCTTGATTAAACATCAATGTTCATTGTAAACGCAAATACCAATAATATATAATTCAACTCCCCTAAAAAAAATTAAGAGAGTGGCTTTTTTCTTTAATTTAGAACATTTAGGTATATTGACATAATAAATATCTGGATATAAGTCGGAGTTTTTGTTAGGCTAGAGAGACATAATGGTTTGCTTTCTTTCTTTATTGATATATACACCTTTGTTAAAACCAAAGCAGTTCTCACAGAATATCACAAGTACTACTAATACAGTCATAACTGGGATATAAGGAGTTTCAAGGGTATTCGTCCGGCAGTGAACGTGAATATCGTCCCTGTTTTGAACTCGCTTACAACGATGTCGCAGTCTAGTTTTTGGCCCCTACGCCACGAAGACTTCCCCTGCAATCATGTGCGAATTTCATATATATATATATATATATATATGTGGTGAGGCAGAGAAGACAACTAATTTTGAAAATTTTACAAAATCATTAACTTAATTTTCAAACTAATTTTATTGGCATTAGTGTGTTTATTTTGAATTAGCATTAGACAAATTCAAGTCTGGAAAATAATATCCTTCGTGTGCTGGCCGTTTTCATTGATACATTTCTGAAGGCTTCTTGAAACTTGGTTTCCCCTCTCTCCAGCATTACTTTCTCAAATTGAGCAACTTCACCTCAAATAGTTTCTTTCGAATCCTCCAGTGTACAGGGCTTATTCTCCTACACACATACCTTAAGGTATCCGCAAAGAAATTATCACAAATCGGCTAATCAGGGGATCGGGTTGGCCGAGGAATGTCAGCAAACCTGGAAATGACGCGGTCACCGATGAGAAGGCGAAGCACCATCATTGATGTTCTGGCTTTATAGGCCGTCGCTCCATCCTGCTGAAACCACACGTTGGATAGGCAGACGTTTTCGTCGTATATGAGGCAGAAAGAAATTTCGCAGTCACAGTCTTTCTATTATTGTCTTCGAAAATAAAGATTGATAACAACAGCTTTACCAACATCACACCAGACCGTCTCTTTTGAGCTATGCAGTGGTTTTGCATATAGTTCTCTTGGATTTTCAAGAGCCCAATAATGATAGTTCTGTTGATTCACCATGCCATTGATTTGAAAATGAGCTGTATCACTCATTAAAAAAATGGCGTTGTCATTTGCATCAAAAATTCCTTTCATCTGACATGCGAAGTTAAGGCTCTTTGTATACTCCCCTGGTCTCAACTAATTTGTAGCGGTGGAAATCCACGTCTTCATGCAAAATACTCCTTATTGATCAAATACCGATGCCATATTCAATGGAATGCCTCCCAGCGTATCGATTGGGACTCTGCAGCATAGCTTGTCTGACTCATTCTATATTTTCCACTGTACATACTTTTCGTGGAACCCCCACCGGTATTCAATCAAAGAGTGTACCTTGTGTGCAAAAAGCATTAAACCAATGAACGATTGTCTTATGTTTGGGAACAGACTGATTTCGATGAATGTTGAACTGGTGCCGAAATTCACGCCCAACTGCCATGACAGACTCATTATTTACGTATCTATCGTAGGTAAACACACGGTGTTCTCTCGTCCACAGCACGATGGCTTCTTCTGAAACAGAACTGAAAATGTTAGAAAAAAACTTTCTAAGACCTCTCGTCCAAAATAATACCTGCCTGACATATGTCCCTTTTCCTAGTGCTGAATAGTAGCCATTTCAGAATTGGTCATCCTTTCTGTCCCATTCTCTCTCTCTATATATATATATGTATATATATATATATATATATATATTCTGCTATAATGAGAATGATAAAAAAAAGATAAAACACACGGCTTTCAGGTGTCTAAAACTTTGTTGATTTTGTATTCGAAACGTTACATTCAACTATATAAATACGTAATATCTGTATCAAGTGATTGTCACGGGTTTGGTGCACAAAGTCACGATGCGAAATTTTCTGACAAATGTAAAAGTAAATATTTATTTTCATGATGATAATTAACTACCGTCTTAGAATTATTTCACAAATTATTCGATTCAGGAAAACCTATAACTTCCAAGTACAATTTACAATTTTTGAATAAGCCTCGTAACGTCTAGTTCTTCCCAGTAATTTTCTTTAAAAAATCAGGGTAAATTAAA
>CAUZXS010000494.1:12500-40000 GCA_963585895.1 Sepioteuthis lessoniana
GTGTAACTGTTTCATTAGAGTGTGTTTATATACGAGGCTTATTAAATAAGTTTCCAGGTTTTTTCGTATGGGCACTTTTATTGATAGTACACACATGAAACTCTAGTACCCTTCGAAGTAATCTCATCCAGCTGCAATGCACTTCTTGTACCGTTCCAACAAATTCTGGAAGGCCCTATGGAAGTCCACTTGTGTGACCGTGTCAATGACCTTCGTCACAGACTCTTTCATCTCCTCAATTGTCTCATAACGATATCCTCTGAACCTAGGAAGTAACCAAAAGTTATAGGGAGCAATGTCTGGACTATAGGGAGGCTGAGGAACGATCTTGATGCTTATTTTGGTCAAATAGTCTGTGACAAGGATGGAGTTGTGGACTGGTGCATTGTTCTGAATGGAATGCCACCGAGCCGATTTGAAGAGTGCTGTCCTTTTCAGACCGAATCTCTTCCTGAACACCCTTAAAACCTCAACGTAGTAACTCTGATCCTAACCCTAAACCTTTGGCCTATCAACTCTGGTGTATTGACTTCCTTACTCCTCTCTCACCTCTCATCATCCCTCACACACTCCCTGTTATCCTTGAATCTCTTATGCCACTCAGAAACTGATGCTCGATTCATGAAAGATGCTCCAAAAGCAGTCTGAAGCATTCCATACGTTTCTGCGGCATTTCTTTCCAAGTTTAAAACATAATTTTTTTGCATATCGTTCATCTAAAGTATCCTCACGTCAAGATTGCATTTTTGAAATTCACCAGCTGTGACAATCAGGCTTTAGTAGGATGTATTCCAATTGCTGTAGTAGCTGTTCATTTGAATCTGAAATAATAAAAATTGGTCTCTCATTTCATAAGATGGATTGCAATAACATACTGAATTTTCAAGAGTTTACGATAATTTTAAATGCTTGTACTAAGAAGTCTTGAAACTTTTTGAAGGCACTACGTACATTACTATCGAATAAGAATCAATTCTAAACGGAACTATTTGGTCAAAATCCCCACAGTTTCCATCACTCGAGGTTAAAGAAGACTTTTCACTGAAAGGTTAATCCCCACTCTGTCTATATCCAAAACTAGATGATGTTTACTATCCAAACAAGGACTCCTATATATTTAAAAAAAAATAGTGTCTTATCCAGCTGCAGGACGTAAATAATAATAAACAATGCCAAGAGGGTAATATCGTATAATATAGAAAAACTATAACATATATATATATATATATATATATATATATATATATAATACAGAAAAAGTGGAGGGTAATATAACAAAAGTAAAGTGAATATCTTAGTGGTTTTAAAAGGCACCTAATTATATTTGAAAAGCTTGGATGTTGATATGCGAGATCAGTAACATTTGGGTAATTAGTAATGATTACACGATAGCAACCGCTTATTGCTGTCTCGTCGCAAACTTCATCATAGTATTTTGAGAACATTTGGTCAAATTAAGATGGTCAAGAGATAAGGACCTACACAATGGTTAAGTTGGTGATTGCTTTGGTACAGTTAACATGCGGGTGTTAGACCAAGAAAAGCTGAATAAATTCTTGACATTCAGATAAATTCTACTAACTCAGTAAATTCTTATGAGATATAATGAGAAAAAAATTATTTATTTTTGTAGGGGGGTGTCATTTATATATTCATCTAATGCAAATTTGATATTTCCTGATAGAATCAACATCTTGGAAAAATTCAATTCACGTAGTCGACAATAGAGGCATTTTGGTGTAATAGTGGATCCAGCGACCCGAGTTCAGATCCAAGACGAGGCTTTTTGCGTTTCCCTTCACGCTAGAGCTTTTTCAAAAGAACGAATCCAGCACCAATTGTCTATGAGTAGAACGGTAAAGCCAGCTGACCAGTTTGGCCAAGATAAAGTAGTCGGACGCTGAGAAGGAAAGACGGTATTCAGACTAACTGTACCCTGCTTTAGAATTGTGTCGCATTCAGTTCGCTGGGAAGAGGTTGACCACTTGAATTCTCAGCTAAGTAGTATTCCTTGGAGTGTAAAAAGGGATAATCAGAGGAAGACGGGAGTAGAGTAGGCCCTGCGTTTGATAAACTTCAATAAGAAATCTAAAAGTTTAGACTGACGCATTTAACTATGAGAGCGGGGCTATTATAAAAGAAAATTATTGATCTGAGCATAACTCAGTCAACTGCACCTTGATGTAAGTATATATATATATATATATATATATATATATATATATATATAACCACTCAATAAGAGATAAATCAGTGAGCGCAAAAAGCAACCGTTTAAGAACGTGGGATAAATTAAAGTGCATGTTTGCTGATAAACATAGCAGCACAAGAATCAAAATAATGCTTATCTCAAACACGTTAGTTTATTTTTTACTATCAATTTCGCGTGTTTTATAAAACGAATCAGAAAAAAAAAGCCCATCATCTTTCAGAAATATTTGGAAGTACTCAAGATATTCTATGCATCCAAAAAAAACTTTCGTAAATTCAAACTTGCCAAAATATCAATCCTTTCTGGAAACATCAAAATATTGCGTCTTTTCTATATTAGTTTTATGTACACACACACACACACACATATATATATATATATATATATATATATTAAAATGAATAGGTCCATAATAAGATTTATATTCTTTTGAAAATTATTTATTTACTTCTTTAAAAATGTTTACGTATACTCTGGATAAATCTACGACACTAGAAAAATAAAAAGTCTGGATAAAAGCCGACTTTGACAGCTTTGCCAAGCAAACGTATATATATATATATATATATATATATATATGTGTGTGTGTGCCTGTGTGTGTGTGTGTGTATGTATGTATGTATGTATGCTACCCAAGCCAAAATATGGAATCAAATCATTTTTAGTTTATTCACTTTTGTTTTTCTTTAGCAGTAAGCCAACTAATAACAAATAAGAGGCAAAATATCTTTTTTAAAAGCTGAACAATATAAGTTTTATATATATATATATATATATATATATATATATATATATATATATGTGTGTGTGTGTGTGTGTGTGTGTGTCTGTGTGTGTGTCTGTGTGTGTGGAATCAAAAAGCAAAGTCTTTTTCAGAAAATTTGTGTCGCATTAAAGAATAGCGTTACATGGAAATCATGAAATACAAAAATGAATTTAATTTGCGCCTGCAAAAGTTTGAGAAGTATATTGTTCACTACAATTACCAAAGACTTTCTTTTTAAAAGTGCAGAAAACTTAGGATTCTCTTCTCTTCAAATATATATATATATATATATATATATAAGCTTGTGTGTGTGTGTGTGTGTGTGTGTGTGTGTGTGTGTGTGTGTGTGTGTGTGTGTGTGTGTGTGTACGTGTGGCATTACCATAGGAAGAACAAATCATTCGCATCAAAATGCTCTGAAGAACGTTCAATCGTTCATTTATTATCCAATGAGCAATCAATAATTCAAATATATATATCAGAAATCCAAATTTAAAAATTCAGGAACGCCGACTCAGTCGTGACATATAAATACTAAGACCCCGCTTAACCCCAACCAGACGCCAAACTCCAGACGACTAAGAAACAAAACAAAGAACTAACGAAAAATGGAACAAGGAAATTTCTATCATATTGCTCCACGAATTTTAGACGCCAGTCCATACAAAAAATATTTGAATACACTCCTTTTTACATACGCGCACACATACGCACATCCACATGAAAGCACACAAGAAGCCATTTATCTTTTATTCCCACGTATAGTAAGACGGTTTATTTCATCTCTGAATAATTCTTCTTTCTATAAGACGAAATAAATAAAGAAAAGAGAAATTCACGTTTACATTGGTGAACTTATAACAATTAGACACTTTTAAAACTTTATTTATAAAGAAGATTATTTAGAACAGTATTTACTCGTCGTCTTTGCTGTCTACGTTTTTAATGTATATAACTGTTGATATTAATGGCATTCTACTTTGTTGGTTTGGTTTAATTTGGTTTGATTTGGTTTCATAGCATACCAACCATTGTAGGGTATTCAATGCTATATCCTCTTTATACATATACGAGGTGCTTACGATAAGTTTCCAGACTTTTTTAGTATGGGCATTTAAAATTGTCGTAGCCCTTTGAAAATTCAGTATGTTATTGCTATACATTTTATGGGATGACTGACCAATTCTTATGACTTCAGCTTCAAAGGAACAGCTACAGCAGCAATTGGATTACAACCTACTGATGCCTGATTGTCATTGCTGGTGAATTTCAAAAATGCAATATTGACGTGAGGACAATTTAGAAGAACGATATGCAAAAAAATTATGTTTTAAACTTGGAAAAATGCCACAGAAACGTATTGAAAGCTTCAGACTGCTTTGGGAGCATCTTGCATGAATCGAACATCAGTTTTTGAGTGGCATAAGAAATTCAAGGAAGGCAGGGAGTCTGTGAGGGATGATGAGAGGTGTGGGAGGACTAAGTCAATACACCAGAGTTGATTGGCCAAAAAGTTATGGTTAGAGTTAGGGTTATAATGTTGAGGTTTTGAGGGAGTTCAGGAAGAGATTCCGTCGGAAGAGACCAGCACTCTTCAAATCGCGTCAGTGGCATTTCCACCAGGACAATGCACCAGTTAACAACTCCATCCTTGTCACAGACTATTTGACCAAGATGGGCATCAAGATCGATCCTCAGCCTCCCTATAGTCGAAACCCTGCTCCCTGTGACTTTTGGTTATTCCCTAAGCTCAGAGGCTGTCATTATGAGACAATTGAGGAGATGAAAGAGTCTGTGACGAAGGTCATTGACACGCTTACGCAAGAGGACTTGAAAATGTTCTTGATCCTGGCCCAAGTTGATAACGGTAGAGGAATAGTCATCTGGGGTATAAATGCATATCTTGATGAAAACAACGGTGAAGTAAATATGATTGAATTTTATGAAGAAATCCTTTTTGCCTTTGGGCATCATCAGCCCATTATCTTAAACCCAGTAAGGAATAAATACTGAAAAAAATTAATCGACAACGAGATATCTGAAATAATGAAACCTAGCAACGCAAAATCTATCCATAATTATCTATTTTCAAAAATATGCATGGAAACGACCATTGGTAACCTGTAAGGCTTTAAATTAACTGCCACTTTAGCCGACTGTCTAAATATGGTGTAATGGTTATCGTCGTCGGAATTGGACACGACGATACGAGTTCAAATCCTGGACGAGACTGATTGCATTTCACATAGGACTAATACCCTTGAGAAAGGTATGAATCCAATTATTCTCCCTCCAGCTATGGGTAAATAGTAGGACAGATTAGGTTCTTCAGCCTTGCTGAGGCAACTAGTCTAGGAGAAGGAAAACTCTGAATTCAAACCTGTTAAACTCCGCTTAAAAATTGACCTTGTGTCATATCCTGCACGAGCGGAGGGGTTGGGTAAATATAAATATAACAAGTACTTGGTGTAAATATTATGAATCGGAAAAAATGAACACGGCAACTCAAGTTCAAATATTCATCAAGCCTGTTTATCTGTCCTTTTGCGCTAATAATACTTTTGGAAAAAAAGCATGAATAGATCTATTATCAATGTCTTCCAGCAAAGAGTAAATAGAAGGGTAGCTTGGGCTGTTTAGCCTTGCACACTGACTCATTTAGCAGAGGGAAAGCTTACAAACAGCAGTGTGTCACTTCTTGCCTGTTGCGTAGGGGTTGAATTAATACATATTTTCAATCACTTTAAATAGAAATAAAATTCTATATTCAAAGGTTTTTAAAATAAAATTCTATATTCAAAGGTTTTTAAACTAAATCAAAGATATAAAATAATACCTCATGTCCCTATACTTTTTGACAGACCTGAAATCTCTCTGTTCAAACAGGAAATGTAATAATACTCTCACAGAATTGAAAACAATTTTAATGAGTCACCTATTAACTTTGAAGACGATCAATTTTTGTAGAATAATAGATGACTCTTTTAGATTCGATCATGAATAATAAACAAGGAATTTGACTGAACCCCTCAAATAAAATAATATGCTTGAATAACCAGTAAAAAAATCGATGTGCGAAATAGCAGAAATATATGTTTCATCTATGGCAAGAGTGGAAGCAGGTCATCTGTTTCTTCCACATTTTTGTTAATCCTTTGTAGAAACATTTAAATTTATTCTATTATAAATTTGTTTAGTTTTAATCCTTATTACTTAATCTTACACCAGTTTACTGTGAAATTGCTTACTTATTACCTACTAATTCTTCAATTCCATTCATGTTGCCAGTAGATTTGCATTACAGTATCCATATGCATTTTTATCCATAAAGAAATATGTAGAAAATAAATATTTTCATCACAAGTTGAGTCAATGTTGCTATAAGCTCTTCTGTCCCTGAAAAAACACATCTAGGTTGTGTTTCGTTTCTTAGTTTAATGACGTCAACTGTCCGCGGATATATAAAGTCAAAGCCATCTTTTTTAAAGGACAGTAGTGATCCTATCTAACTGTAACTGGATTAATAATGGAAATTCATTCAATACCAAAGTTCATATTCAATACCAAAGTGCAACTAAAGTTAATATTCTTTTAATACGATATCTCTGTCCAGTACGTTATTTACTTCACTGCAGGTACTCTCAATAGTATGTATGTGTCGATGCGGGCGTGTCTATATTAATTATGTATGCATATCGTCATAACGCATATATATATATATATATATATATATATATATATATATATATATATAAAATCCCACAAAAAGTGGCTGTACGGTTACTTACTTCCCATCTTTAAAACCATTCAAATCAGATGAATAAGACATGTAGGACACAGTTGGAGAAGTAAGGGTACGCTCATAAGGGACGTTCTCCTGTGGACTCCTTCACATGGATGAGCAAGTGTTGGATGTCTGGCGAGAACCAATCTACAACAGCTCTGTACATACAAAGGATATAGTCTGAAGGACCTGCCGAATGTGATCGATGGTTAAGACAAATAGAGAGGGAGGGTCAGGAAAATCCATGCTTGCAGGATTATATAAGGATAATGACAATGATGTTGATCATATATATATATATAAATATATATATATATATATATATATATATATGTATGTGTGTGTGTGTGTGTGTGTGTGTGTGCTTTATGGAAGTATACACAAAGGTAGAGAGTATGTATATATGTATGAACATATATTTACCTTAATAGTAGTATCAAGGGATAGCCAAATAAGTTAGGGAAGTCGGCAGATAATAAATAGATGATAAATAACAGTAGATAATAGATGATAGATTATAAATTCAAATAAAATGTCTTCTCTGTAGGATTGAAAATGTAATTTTTTATATCGATAATTTTGAAGAACTTTTATTATGGGTGATCAATGCACTAAAAGCGGTATTATTTTCCGGAATCGTAGGTCTCATATCTTGAAGAAGAGTTTTTCGCAGAGATACGAGTGGTGGCGCAGAATTGTGAAGATTGGGTTTGCCCATCGTCCACTCTAGTTAATTGTAAGAAGATTCATTCAAAGTAAGGACCATCCTAACTTAGACTAAGACATGATCGGATTATCAGTAAAGACAACCATACAATTTTATTCTTGGGTTCATTGTATTTCTTTTTTCTTTATGGAGTTACGTGGTTTGAGGGGTTTCAACCGAACACAGTCGCCAGCAAATCTACTTCAAAAGACAGAGTGGAGAAAGAAACATCGACTCACCAGGTAAATCTGACGAACTGCGGGCAATATTGCAACCATTTGGATCTATATAAAACAAGCTTACAACGTCAACTGTTCAGTGAGTCTCGCACGGTAATACTTTGGATCGATTCTAGTCAATAAAAAAGTTCCAAAATAGGATGTAGGCTAGACGACCTCTTAAGCTCCGAAACCAAATCGATCAAATAAAACGTACCTTCAAAAACTAAGTTAAGAGAAAAGGAGAAATACTCTTGTAAGGCTACTGTAGTAATGAAAACCATGCAAACTATACAACAAATAAATTATGTTACCTGTTTCCAAAATCGTCATCAGGTTTCAATTATCTGGACGGACTGCAGTAGAAAAATTCTTCCTTACCAGAAGTCAAGAACCTAAATAGGTCAAAATGGCCAGAAAAAACAAAACCAAAAAGAAAAAAAAAACAAAAAAAAATACGAACAACTGACGGGGAAATATTACTTAAACAGTCGATTTTTATATACTTGGGATCCACGTGACTGCGGATAACTAATGATAATGCAGTATTCTTTTTTTTGTTTCAGACTTGAAAATAGTATAACAATTATCAATCCTCGATTACAATGCCTTGAACAAGAGAAAAAAGTATTTTTCCTCACTCTTTATTTGGAGACATAATCATTTAAAACTGTCTCGACATAGATGCAACTTATTGATATGATAATTATTTATTACTGAGACAAGAAAATAAAAAAAATTGCATGTCCTCGAAGCTGATACAATAACAATTAAATAAAAATATTGATCTGATGTCTCAAGCTCAAAGAATGCATTTTTACAGGACCTTTTCCAAATGACCAACATTGCGCTTGTCTCAGAAATATATCATCATTATATTCATGGGTTGCATATATTTTCAGACAACTTATTTGAACTGTTTGGGAATAATCAGAATCAGTAAGTGTGAATACGAAAAAGAAAACGATAGAAAAGAAGCATTGTGACACAGATACAAATTATCTGGCGTGGCATTAGAACACCATCTTTATGTGACACCTTGGAGTGGTACTAAAAGAAATGTTGAATAAATTAAGTTTTGAATTATAACTTATGTCATCATCATCATCATCATCATCATTTTACTTATTTCACACAAATTTTGACTAATGACTAAACCCTGACTAACGGGAAGTCTAATCAAGTATCCAGGGTGTATCTAGATACTCTGGCTCATTTTAACGGTATTGTGGTCTGGATGATCTCGATAAAGACTTATAACTTCACCTTCCTTTAGTAGTTTTTTTCCAGACCTGGGCGGAATGTTCCAAGGTTACCAACTACAATTGGTATCCACATTCCACAACATTTTTACCTCTCAAACAAGATTTAGAAAATGAAAATATTAGCTTATGTTTTCATTTTCTTTTTTTTATTTCCCGTCAGTTATCCAGAAAAAAAGGATGAAAGTACTAATTTTCTAACATTTATATATAACTAAAATTGAGTCTAGTCAAGTGATCCGTATATATTTGAAAGTCCTTGAGAATTTAATGTTTTTTATTTTCTAGGACGGATTCGCATTTGTACCAACTTCATTTGTTCAATTTGCAAAAAATTGAACAATTTCCAGTTGGTCATCTTTACCACCCCATATGTCTACTCTTGTATCTGTTTTGTGCAAGTTGGCTGTACTTGTTTATCATATAATTAAATGTTTCCTCCCTTATCATGTAACCTATTATTATTATTATCATTTACTCCTTTAAAGTTTTTCGCATCAGCATTAGCTGATGTTTTTTTCACTGGAGTTTGAGTGACAGCAAGTCTCCTCAAGCCTCCAGGACTCTTCCCAATATTCTGGCCGTTCACAATAATGCTTTCTGACAACTTCCAACTCCTCCAGGCTCTTAATAATCCTTTAGTTACTGTGCCAAAAGCACCAGTCACAATTCATACAATCGTCACCCTCATGTTCCCTAGTTTTTTTTTCAATTCTCTAGCAAAGTCGAGGTACTTATCCTTCTTTTCACATTCTTTCAGTTTTAGTCTGTGGTCAGCGGGGTCAGCAAAGTCGATAATTTTGAAAATTCTCTTTTTTTTTTGTTGATTATTATAAGGTGTGGTTTTCTCTGAGATTAGGTGATTAGTTATAGTAGTAGTAGTATTTCCACTGCTCAATAATTTTCTCCGTTGTGACTCTTATTTTTCCGGCTAAACTCTTAAAACTTAGTCATACATGTACCATTTCTGTTTGGTCTAATATTAACGACAATTAATATACGCATGGAATGGTCAAAAGCCTTGGAAAATAAGATAATTTTTCATTGCATTAAAAGTGATAAAAGTATACACCGTGACCTATAGAGGACTCAAATGAATTTATTTGTTCGACAACTGTTCCTTATAGGAAAGTGTTTTCCCTTTTTCCGACTTCTTTAAGACTGACAAGAAAAGAAAAGAAAAGAAAAAATATCTATTTTTTTTAACAAGTACACTCCATAAAAAATGTGAGAAGCTTGGCATTTAGAATCAGTTGATATGACCTAATGTACGCCTTGTTTTTGCTGATTGCAAAAGATTTCGTTCTACTTGTGTAATATTTCTGGTTGAAACACTCAAGACCAAACAATTTGAAGAAAAATGTCTATCCAAGTTAGACGAACCAGACATGTAGGATACTGCTGGAGAAGCAGGGACGAGCTCATAAGTGATGTACTCTTATGGACCCCCACATATGGCCGGGCAAAAGCAGGACGACCAGCACGAATATACATTCAGCAGCTATGTGAGGATATGGAATGTAGCCCTGAAGACCTGCCAGTGTCGATGAACGATAGGGAAAAGTGGCGAGAGAGGGTCAGGGATATCCGTGCTAGCGGCACGACATGATGATGATGATGATGATGATGATGATGAATTAAATCATTATGTCAGTCACTATGTATATATATAAAAAAAAAAAAATTATTGCTTTTTCCGTTACAGTGCTGAAGTCACGTTTCCGCTTTAAATCTTAAACTCCCGTTAAGAACATTGATAAAAGAGATTTAAATGAGGTTTTCACACAGAGACATTTTCTTTGCGCTACTTCCTGTTTCATGTATTCTTCTTAGTAATCCTTCACATAATATGATTCCTGTTTTAAAACTCAGCCTAGTCGGCTGATATTTAACCCAATTGACAGTGATACATTGCTATGCCTAGAACCATTTAATTTTGTTTACTTATATTTAAAAATCATATATATATCTATTATATATGAATAAACTGGATTTAGCATTAAATAACCAACAATAGTTTATATGCCGTAAAATCAAACCAAACCAACCATTTCTCCCATAATCTGCTATAATGGTGTGTTACGCTCCATCTACGCGTTAAATGGAAATGTTTAACCATTTAGTTGTGTACAAACAATCACTGATGTTAAATTGAATTTTTATTGTTACAGAAGTTCACTTGAAACCCAATAAAAGCAAAGTTGGCAACACGAAGGCTTTCTTTTCCAGTACTCTAACACTTATGTCTAGGGGAGGGCGTGACTCCTTTCCTGGATTGGTCCACTTTACTCTTGATACATGTCTTATAAACTGAGTGTAAAGCAAGGGGAAATCAAGTATCATTTTTTGAGTCTTTTGTATGACTTGACCTGGGATTGAACTCTTGTCTCCCGGGCCATTACCCTACGCCGGCTGCTCACACAGATTTTCATAACACTGTTTCGTTATCAATATCTATCATCCATCACTTCATACAGGTCTTCTAGACTATATCCTGAGTCAGTTCAGAACTGTTGTAGTTAAGATCTAGTTGGTCGTCCTACACTTGAACAACCATGAGAAGGGGGCCATAGGACAACGTTACTTATGAGTTCGTTCTTGCTCCCTCAGCAGTGTCCTGCATGTTTTGCTCGTCTAATTTCGATGGTCTTCGAGATGGGTGGTAGGTGGCAGTACATTTGCTGTTTTGAGTGATATTGCTTTCAGGATTTGTTTTATATAGCTCGTAGAATCCTTGTGCAATTGCTATTAAGCTTTTTCTTTGTACAATTTGACAGAGTCCAAATAGTGCATCCATACAGTAGTATGGACACGACCGCTGCTTTGAAAAATTGCATCGTATTCTATCGGATAAGTCTGACTTCCATATGACCGATAGCCTATTGATAGCTGCCCATGCCTTTGCCAGTTACTTATTGATGTCATTTTCTGTAGACGAGACGCTGCTTCCGAGGTAGGTGAACTAGTCCACTAGTTTCAGACAGCCACCATTTAATGTGAAGATATATAGCTACTTTAATTAAAGCACATGTACGGCGTTTTTTCTGCATTATGCCGCCTGCTGCTTGCTCCAGACAATGCACCAGGGATTCGGCCTGGGAGGGTGTACTTACCCGAAGCGTTATGTCATCAGCGTAGTCCGCATCTGTGATAAGTCATGCGGGGTATCGTCTGCTTTTTGCCTTTTCCAGTGTAAGACCATTTCTTTCTTTAAATCAACAGACGTCAGAAGTTCGTAGTCAAGGCAGATTATGAACAGATATGGTTCTAATGTGTACCCTCACAGCACACCTGCGACTATATCAAATGTAGTCTGTCTTCAAGCGGTGATTACGCTTTTACTTTTGTGTTTTTACAGAGTATCATTATAGTTACAACAATCTCCCTGGGTAAACAATAGGATAGAAATATTTGCTCCATCTGACCTCTGTGTATGGAATCAAATACCAGTTGCACGAACACCGTCAAAAATTCGATGGATTGTCAGAATTGGTGAACTGTGGACCGATTCCTGCGAAAGCTATTTTGGTTTTTCCTAAGAGTTTTCTCAATTTCATATTCAATGCGGTTGAGTAGCAGACAATGTAAATCTAAGCCGTTAAGGAAGTAAGGGTTACTCACACAACGTTAATTACTGGCAATTCCATGGTCACATTTCTTGGGAAAGGGAGGATGCAGCCCTTTGCCCCTCTGTCTATTTTGTTCTAGTTATATACTATGTTACAGTATCAATGCAGTATGTTGTCGAATTTCCTTGTCTTTCGTACTTCTGGGGATATTTAATCAAAACTGGATGCTTTCCTGATTTTAATTTTAAATTTTCTTAGGACTACATGATAAATGCAAAATAAAAATATTCTTTTGAAATAAGAATACGTGAAACAATTTAACTATGTGCAAACAAATGTGTCCTAACTTTTTTGAAAGGATACTTACAAGCTTTAATACTCATGTATATTAAACATATATATAAAATATATGTATAAAAAGGATTTCACATTGAATAAGCTACAAGAGTTTATATGTCACAAAACCCAACCATCTAATGCACAAACCATGTTTTTAAAAGGGCAGTAATTCGAAGAACATATTTAAACATTTTTTTAAATAATGCTAATATGCGTATAGGTAAAGAACGGACTGTTATTGACAGTCCATTAACCAAATAGAAATCTGATCTCTCTGATTCTTCGTGGATTCTTCTAAGCTGTAGCTTTGTATTAATTTTTAGTTGTAACTCATGGATGCTAACAATACGCTTGAAATCATATCTAAATAAAAACTACACAAAGAGGCTGTTTTGAACAAATCCTGGAAGCAGCACCTAACAAAGTAGAAGCTGTACTGTCACTTACCTCCGATCTCACAAACTATCAAAGATGAACAAGACATACTGTGTACTGCTGGAGAAGTAAGGTGAAACACATAAACTATGTTTTCTCATAGGTTTCTACTCATTATATTTACCAAGTTTGTAGGGAAAATGCATGCTGTCTACTGAACTTACCTGGAATAATAGCCGATAGGGATGGAAGAATTACGTAGATATAGACTCAACTGTCCTTGGTGAATGGAAGTTGTCCACTTATGTGATTATCGAACCACATTGTTCCTACACAGGGTGTATCTTTTATATACTGCAGTGTGGGACATAGTAATAATAAAGGTGGTCTAGTTTGTATTTTTTTCTCTGAAACTAATTGACAAGTACCCCAACCTAGGAAGCAGTGTCTCATCAACCGAGACAGACATTGACACGCGATTAGCAAAGGCATGGACAGCTAACGAGAACTATCACTCATATGGAAATCAGACCTGACCGATAAAATAAAGCGTAGTTTCTTCCAAGCAGCGATCGTGTCGATACTGCTATATGGATGCAGTACATGGACGCTTACTGAACATATGGGGAAAAAGCTTGACAGCAACTACACAAGAATGCTGTGAGCTATATTAAACAAGTCCTGGAGACAGCAACCCACAGACCAGCAGCTGTACGGCCACCTACCACTCATCACGAAAACTTTCAAAATTAGACGAACCAGACATGCGGGACACTGCTGGAGAAGTAAAGACAAGATCATAAGTGATGTATTCCAGTGGACCCTTTCACATTGACGTGCAAAGGCAGGTTGACCAGCTCGAACATACGTACAGCAGCTCTGTGCCCGTACGGGATGTAGTCCTGAGGATCTGCCAGAAGCAATGGATGAGATGGAGGGGTCACGAGAGAGGGTCCGGGATATCCGTGCTGATAGCACGACATAATGATGGTTAGTTTGTATTGCATGATGATAAGGGTTTTTTTTCTTTATACAACATAGTTATTTACATGAATGTATTGTATTTGATTTCCTCTTTTTTATTTATTTACCCTTATATGTTTCAGCCAAGTCATCTCGGGTCGAACAATACGCCAACAGCATCTCTGCAGAGAGGTAAAACCCCCGTGCGGTGAGTGTGTCGGATAAAACACTAAACAACCAAATGGTGAGATCCAGTTCTATGGCCTTGGTAAATGTGGAGTAAAAAATTTCAATAGTACCTGTTTGGGTCCCATCTATAAGTCACATAGAACTATTTAACCATGTAACTGTTGTAAACAAATGACTGATGTTAAAATGAATATTAAGGGTTACGTAGTTATCCTTCAAACCATTTAATTGGGTGCAAATAAGTTCTGGCCCATTTAAAATGTTTGGTACAAACTATTCGTTTACAAATCATATATATTCCTGATAGTATTCAATTTTCGTTGATAGCGTTCCCTTTTTAAAATTGTGTCCCGTTTTTGAATCGCGGTCCTTTTTTTTAAATACTTCTCTAACCCAACTCTGCGTTCGCATATTTTTGTTATGTTATAAAAACTTTCAAAATGATTAAAAACTCATTTTCTAAAAAAAAACAACGCACCATACACAAGCAACAAACCCCTGGTGATGGCTTATGAAGGGTCCGAAAGCGCTAGGGATAATTTGGGGAAATTCATCTACTAATCCCAACCTGAAACTAAGGCACTTATCAGGAAACTTGAAAGGATCTTAAATAAATTATACAGAATAAATTTGTCTTTATTATTAATTGAAACATGCTTTAGGTATATATATACAAATACAGACACACACACACACACACACACACACACACACACACACACACACACACACACATATATATATATATATAAATATATATATATATATAAAGGATTTGGTATTGAATAACCTTCAAGCGTTGATATTCCATAAAGAAGAACCAAAGAATTTGGTATTGTCACGTGGTGTCCCACTGAGACGATAGAAATAAGATTACTACTATCCTCGTGTTTGAATTAGCAAGCCATCAGAGAATGACCGTTAAGGCATGATAATAAATTGGGTCAAGCTATCTGTACTCTGTAACCTGACTTGGGTTACATCTAGTAGCCCTAAGAAATCGCCCGACCACGGGGAGGAAGAGAGAAGCTAAGTTATTAGCTGGGACCCTAAAACGGAAGTGTCACCTTCTTCCCGTCAGCGAAAAAAGGAAAAGAAAAAGTTAGTTGTTGGACAGGGTTCGTGGTGGATGGAACTAAAGCCAAGCACTCCGGGTAGAAAAAGACAAAAGAAAAATATCTCGGACACGAAGGAGCCATTTCTTCTAGCCAGCACTAAGAATAAGATAAAGTCTGTCAGCCCGTAAATGAAGAAGGTTTCTCTACAGGAACCCATCTAAATAAGATAGGTAACTTTGGGACTGTTTCTCCTTATACCCAATTTTTTATATACCCCCCCTCTCTCTCTCAAAATTTGAAGAAAAACGAAAGAAAAGAAAAGAAGAAAGACAGTTATGTTCATGGACTATTCATTTATGATATATTTGACACGTTGAAGGTGTATATCTATGTGTAGTAAAAGATTGATATATTTTAATGTTCCCACGTGCTTGAAGTTGTTATTTGCAGCGTCTGCTACGAATTTGTTATGTCATGTTTCTTTTTCAGCTTCTATTCGCCTTATGATATGCTCGCTTAAAATTGTCCGATAAATTCCTTCAAATTCTTATACGGGGAACCGGAGTTGCCGACTACTACAATATAATATTATTACGTCTAAACCTAGAGGTTCATATCTTCCCTTGTTCTAGGGGAGGAAGACTAGCGGCCTTGGTGGTTGTGTGTATAGTGTGAAAATTGGAACCCCTTGCCAGCGGCGGTCAGTCTAGCCCTAAATTAATCCCCCACATAATATGCCAGTTCTTATATGCCTGAGAAAAAAACTCTGAACGAGGACTTATTCTACAAGGGATCAAGTGCCAACCTGCCCCGTCTTCACACGTGCAAAAATAAAGTCCCGTTTTGGGGATTTTAAAGAATTTGCCGTCACAGTATGTTTAATCTATTTTATACGGTTTTCATTGTTATTATAATTAACATTATACATTTACTTATTTATTTGATTTGACTCCTTACTTATATATGCCCTATCACTGATATCACTCTTTTTTTATTAATATAGAAACCTTTATTCACACACACACACACACACACATATATATATATATAATGATGAACAAAGTTAAAAATTAAAAAGATAGAAAGAGATGTTGTTTATTTTTTTTATTCCTATCAACTAATTTCGACCTTAAGTGATCGTCAGAAGAAAAAGGTTTCTAAGATGTTTTGTTTTGTAAATAATTGCTAAATGTTGAAAGGACATGTGTGAAAGGAGTTGATATGCTATAAGAAAAGAGATCTAAAATGTACTGGTAGTGTGGCATATCAATTATTGTAACGAATGTTGTTTCATCCAGACACCATTTTTCATATTTATAGATAAGCTGCGAAACACACACACACACACACACACACACACATATATATATATATATATAAAGGAAGATTATATATATATATATATATATATATATATATATATATATATATATATATATATATATTACAAGCCTGAAAAAAAGTCTTTTTTAAGAGTCATATATATCAATATATTTGAGTCTGTTATCTATCTATCCGTGCCAAATATATTTGAAGAGCTAGAAATAATTAGTAGTTACTGTGAATAAATAGTTTGTAAATTTCAAATATTGGTCATGCATACGGAAATGGAAGACAAATTCGATTTCAAAATCAATTTTAGCTACCTGCATTCAATATGCAAATTTTGAAAATCTTCCATTCCCAAAATGAAAATAATTATAAGATGTTTTGCAGAAATTACTTTTCGGAGCTTTTAAAGATATTTAAAAGATTTCAGTTGATGTAACTTAGTTCGACGCGATTTTAAATGCTATTAGTTATTACGTGAATACTGCCTTCGACGCAAGTTTTCTTTCTACATGAGAAATTTCCAACATTGTAGGAGCACAATCGGCTGGGACAGTAGAATCTTCTGATTGTACCTCTGCCAAAGAACAAGAGCCGCATTACCGAGTGTCCTTGATAGGACACTTAACAATTTGATTAAGAGGTTCGAGCCCTGTAACTTCGGGAAACATGAAGTATCTTCCGTTAATATTGTACCACATTCCATCTGTCTTGTAGAGGTTGTAATGTTTGCATCTAGGGGTCAAATAGAATTATCAATAATTTACTAAACTTAATACTAATTTAACTGTGTGCAAACAATATCTAGCAATACTCAAAATCCTTTAATAGTATCCAGACAAATGATTAATATCAAATAGAACTTTTAGTGTTAGATAGTAAAACTTGAAAAAATTTAACAGTATACAAATAAATCTGTTAGTTTTTAATAGCAATAATTGAAAGTACTTAAACAGTGTGTAAACAATAAATAGCAATACTTGAAACCATTTAACTGTGTGCTAACAAATGATTAATATTAAATTGAATAATTCATGTTTAATGACAGTAATTGAAACCATTTAATTGTGTGCAAAGGAATGAGCTATTTCTCGTCTAAAAATAATGTTGCTATTGAGGAGTTTAGGGGTCAAAATGAAGACACGAAGACAAGAGAAGTAGGTTGAAATAAATGTATTACAATAACAGAACAAATATACAGAATACAGGTGTTATACAACTGTTTAAAATGTTCTTCTGGTACTGTCAGGCAGCTTGGAGGTTATCGGTATTCGTCTAACGTCCCAGAAACCATGTGGTACAAGGCCTTTTTTAGGTGGGGCCCGGCTCAAAACTGTAACCCAGACACGCCCGTTGGCTCCAAAAATGCCTCGGGCCCCGTTGCACTTCTCCTAAAAAAAAGGGTGCTTCATATGCCGGGCGATAAACCTGGACCATCCAAGGAGGGTCAGAGTCTGGGGCTCGAGGATGCGAGTCAAGGCGCACCTCGACTGACTGTCACTGGAACCAGGACACACCTAACCAGATCTGCACACCGATAAAACGCGGCCAACCGATGTGAATCTCAGCCTAGCGCCTCCCAGACAAGAGTGCATACATTCCACTCTGCTTGGAGGTGATATTTGTCACTGCCTCCCACCAGACAGGGATAGACATAAAGTCAATAACTCGAAGGTTGATTCTAGTTGGGATTTAGGAGAGAGGAAGGTTGGGCACGAGCCGAGGCTTGAAACTTGCTGGACTTTGCTGGTTATCGGCCCTCTTAGAGCAATGTGGGCCTGATGAGCCTAGCTATACATGGACGCAAATCTGAGTCCAGGCAGGTATGCTCGATTATAGCTTAGACTGGACAGCAACGTCAAGTGCTATACAATGGTGACAATGGTGTCAATGCTACAGTTTGCCCAGCCGACGGTGACCCAGCTGATCCGGGGAACTTTCGGTTTCAAGTCTCCTTGAAGCATTGACCGTCCAGCGCCAATGCCACTGAAAAACCTCTGCGCGAATCACAGCAGCTGATCGAGCTGCGAGGAAATGTTTCAATTTTGCTTGGTGGTATATTTTTCTCTGTCTCCCTCCAGAAAGGACATGACAAAGGTCGATTTTAGTAGGGATTTGGGGGGGGGAAGATCGGGCAAGAGCTGAGGCATGAGCCCTGCTTGACTTTGCTGGTCAACAGCCGATTTAGGTCCTGATGAACCAAACATGGTCCTGGCACGAATGCCTAAATATAGCTTAAACTGAACAGCGAGGCCCGGTGCTATACAAGGGTGACAAAGATGTCAATACTGCAGTTCGCTCACCTGAAGGTGGCCCAGGCAAAGTTGAGGGTCTTTTGCTCTCAAAACTGGCGGGCATGGACTGCTTGTCAATGTAGTGCAATGTGGGCTTGATGGGCCTAACTGGTCTGGGAACCAAATCTTAGTCCAGGAATGTATGCCTGATTATAGCTTGAACTGGACAGCAAGGTTCCGTGTTATACAAGGGTGACAAAGGTGTTAAGAATACAGCTCGCCCATCCGAAATCGACCCAACCAAAAATGGGGGCATTTTGGCCTCAAGTCTGCCATGGAGCGTTGACTATCAAGCGGATGCCAGACACTCCGCTGAAAAGTCTCTGCACCAAGCAGTGGCTCGTGGAGCGTACTCACTGGGAGGAAATATCCCCACTCTGCTTGGAGTTTTTTGTCTTCCGTCCACCAACCGGATGAGTATGACACAAGACCTTTTCTAGGTGGACCCAGGCGTAGGGTTGTAGCCCAGACGCGCCCGACATTCCCAAAAATGTTTCGGGCCCCGTCGGCATTCCCATAAAAAGGGACGCATCAGGCATTAGGGAATGAACCTAGCATTAGATTAGGGTTAGAGCCTGGAGGCAAGATTTCTTGGAACCACTGAAGAAATAAGAAAGCCTACTATTTTATGTACAGCAGTTACACAGCAATATCAATAAATAAATAAATGAATAAATATATAAAATGTAAATATACATTATTTGTTTAAAAATTACAAGACTGACTTTGTTGTGTTAAGCGTTAATATTTTAGAATTTCTAGAATTTGACTTTTCATTTCAAGCGGCTGCAAAACGCCCTTCCTATCTAGTTGGTTGGTCAGCTTTGAATTGACTGTTTTTGTTTTGTTTTATTTTGTTTTTATCGCAGAAAATTCAACATGCGGACATTTTATTCTTTATTATTTTCGTATTTTATTATTTGTGTTAGTATTGGTTTTATTTTATTTTTTATTTTTTCGTTATTTGTATGCTTTTTTAAAAACCTTTATTTCTTTCTTAATCCCAACGTATCAATCCCCTTACCGATCTCATGCAACAGGGTCGTTTGAACCCACCATTGAGGCCATCACAAAAGTGCTCATCTTAATAAATCTCTGTTTGCTGTCCCGGGTTACAACACCATGATTTATAGTCAGATAATTATTTTCTTCTTTCACACGAAAAGGAAACAAAAGAAATTGAGAATTTACGAACAATGTTTTAATTAAGATCAGAAAAAAAGAACTTCTCTGACGCTTTCTTATTTTACGAAATTTATATACAGATAAATTTTACTCAAAATAAATAGCAACGAAGTTTTCTTTTTTTCTTTTATTAACAAATCTCTTTTTAAGACAACAGAGGGAAATTTTAGTAAATGAGACAAGATAGGAGGCTCATTAAATAATTTTCCAGACTTTTTTTCGTACGGGCACTTTTATTGATAGTACACAGAGGAAACTCTACTCCCCTTCGAAATAATCTCCTCCGGTTGCAATGCACTTGTTGTACCGTTCCAACAACTTCTGAAAGGCCCCATCGAAGTCCTCTTGTGTGAGCGTGTCAATGACCTTCGTCACATTCTCTTTCATCTCCTCAATTGTCTCATAACGACAACCTCTGAGCTTAGGGAATAGCCAAAAGTCACAGTGAGCAAAGTCTACACTATAGGGTGGGTGAGGAATGGTCTTGATGTCCATCTTGGTCAAATAGTCTGTGACAAGGATGGAGTTGTGGACTGTTGCATTCTACTGGTGGAAATGCCATTGACCCGATTTGAAGAGTGTTGGCCTCTTCCAACAGAATCTCTTCCTGAACTTCCTAAAAACCTCAACATAGTAACCTTAAACCTAACCCTTGGGCCAATCAACTCTGGTGTTCTTTCTTACTCCTCCATCACCTCTCATCATCCCTCACAGACTCACTGCCTTCCTTGAATCTCTTATGCCACTGAGAAACTGATGCTCGATTCATGCAAGATGGTCGTAAAGCAGTCTGAAGCATTCCATACATGTCTGTGGCATTTCTTTCCAAATTTAAAACAGAATTTATTGCATATGGTTCTTCTAAAGTGTCCTCACGTCCAGATTGCATTTTCGAAATTCACCAGCTGTGACAATCAGGCTTTAGTATTGCATATTCCAATTGCTGCTGTAGCTGTTCCTTTAAATCTGAAATCATAAGAATTGGTCAGTCATCTCATAACATGTATAGCAATAATATACTGAATTTTCAAGAGCCTACGACAGTTTTAAATGCCTGTACAAAAAAAGTCTGGAAACTTAATGAAGGCACCACGTAATTCTACAAGCACTCTTTTTTAGAAAAAAACAAACAATGAGAATATAATTTACCAGCATTTATTTACTGTTATTTTTCAATATACACTTTAATGAAATTAGAAAAAAAAAATTAAATATATTTTAGATCAATGTAATTTAACTGAACTATTTTCATTTCTATTAATCGGCCAAAAGCATAAAACCGATGTTTTCGAGAATATAGTTACTAATTCAGCTCCCAGTCAGGCCATAACGTGATAAAATCGGTATAACATAAAGGGACTCAACAGGATGCAAACTTAGATTCAGCCCGCATTTTCTTTTAATGGTATCTCAAGCATTGAACAGTAAACCTAACCCTTTAAACTTTAAGGCGATAAAGTAGATGCTGCCTGGTGGATGTCCCCACACATGAAATTAGCTGAATGTTTATATTTCACTCGCCATGACGCAGCCAGATAAGTATATACGTTCCTCGATATAGTAAAAATCATCTTTTATTCTTTAGGCTGCTTACTCTTATTAAAAACCATTTGTGTGATGTTAACCTTGAACACATGTCAATATTTTCAGTTCATGTACACTTTTCCGAATTCGTGTTCAGCTGAGAAATATTAGCATATTTTGCTTAATTGTGTAACGAAAAGAATATCTAGCAATCAATCTGTGTACTAGTAGTTAATTCAAATGAACTCTTCTCTTGCAAGTTGTTTGTTTGTTTAGGCTTTATAGCATACCAACATTTGTAGGTTATTTCACGCCAAATCCATTTTCATGAAAATAGTTCTATTTCAAACAATTCAGTTTAGCATAAGCTCGCAGTTGAAAAGTAAGTAGAGTTTAATAGTAAAAAAAAACATTTCTTTTTCAAGCTATTCAGTTCAGACGAGCAGTTCTAATTTAGCTAATTCTGTTTAGTATAAGTACATATTTTCTTTACACATAGTTAAATGTCAAAACAGTTCAATATTCAACAATTCAGTTTAGTGTAAGTAGAGTTTCAATGTCAAAAAACAGTTCAATTTCAAATAATTCAGTTTAGCATAAGCACGCAGTTTAAATGTAAGTACGGTTTAATTGTGAAAAACATTTCTATTTCAAGCTATTCAGTTTAGTCAAACAGTTCTTATTCAAACAATTCAGTTTAGCATGAGTATGCTGTTAGTTCTATTTAACCCATAGATAGGGCCCTATCAAGTGCTACCATTCAGGATCAGAGTAGACCTGGGGGCAATGGCAATGAAGGGGTACTCCACTCTCCCCAAAGTTCTAGTATCACTGAAAACTCACCATCAGGTTGTTTAGTGTCATATCCAGGACACTCTGGGGGGGGTTTACACCTCTGCAAATGTGCAGTCGGTGTATTCTACAGCCCCAGCCGACTGGGCAATATTCTCTGGTACTGTAAGTATCTAACTTTACTGACCTTAATCCTACATATAATTTCTCATAATTTCTTTTAAAGGATTATTTCTCTTTAATAATTGTCATTTGTTTGTTCATAGTTGTCTGGCTTTAAGTAGCTAATAGTAATCCTTAGTAAACAGTTGTTGTAACTATTCTAAGTATAAATAATTTACACCGGGTTTTTTAGTATTGAGTATTCCAATCTGATTCAAATGACTTTTAAACAGATCTGTTTGATCCAAACGTGGTACTATAACATGTACTCTCTCTCTCTCATTTTCTCTCTCCAGGTAAAATTGATACCTTAGCATTACTCCACTCCCTTCAGATGTACAGATCTGGAACTTCACCATCAAATGCAGATGAAGGGTCATACCTAAGATACCCCTTTTTGAGGCGTCTAAATCATATACTGGAGATACAATCGGCATATTCTAAACCACCCAGACAGAATAGCAAATGAAAATGAAGATATTTTCAGCAAACTCTGCAAGGAATTCCATTTACAATTCACACCAATTCTTCCTTTGGTTTCCATTTGAAAATATTTACTATTTTTTGATAACGAGTCAAACGAGTCCCCGTATATAATACAAGTATTTCTGAGACTAAAATGTTATGGAGTTGTCTGCTATACTAAAAATATGTTGAGTTATGGCCTGAAGGAGGCATATTTTCAGAAGGCTTTTTACCAAGTCTCTAAAAATCCCCACGAGCACTTTGCTTTATACCTATATAGATCAATCACAACACTGAGACGACTATTAACAGGAATATCATTCATATCTTGACAAGGCCTATATCCCCAGTGATACTCAGTGCGGATTTCGATCATCCATATCTAATGATGCTGGTCATCTTGTTCATCAGCTGTTGATTAATTGGTGCATTTGATAACAGTTTCAAATTCCTTGTATTTTCACAAGATGTATCCACGGCATTTGACAAGAAATACTTGACTCAAAGACATTCTATCTATGGTGTATGCATTGGAGTTTATTTAATCATTTATTCTTTTTTGGATAGGTGGATTGTTTTCGTCAATGACTAGTCATTCGAGTTTTGCAGGAAATGCTCATGACACTATGTCTAGTCGGACTCCTTCGTGTCCTCGTAGAGTGTTATAATTCATATTGAGGATAGTGCACAGTATGAATAAACCTCCAAAAACTTCTGGTATTGTTTTTGAGCTTCTCTTTTGAATTGGTGAACAAACTGCTTTCTGACAATCAATACATCGAAAACCAACGTATTACCAATTTACCATTATCAGGGGACATCTAAATGTTCACCATTATAACTGAGATGAATTTTCCAAAAGATTATCTTTGTGGTTTTTTTACTAGAAATATTAGTCTTATATTAACAACTGACTTGAAGTAGGACTCTTTCATAAACCCTAGAAAAAAGTTCGGAATTAACACATAAAGAGTACCTTCCCCTTTTTTGGTTGGTTTGGTTTCTTTGATTAATGGCATATAAACCATTATAGATTATTTGATGCCGAAGCCATTCTCCCAGAAGAACAGTAGTGGCACTATTTAATCAATATCTGGGAAGATAAGGGTGTGCATACCTTTCCCAAGGGTATTTGCCCGAAAGTGAACGTAATAAAGCGACTGGAGTACGAACTCGCTTACAACGATTTCACAGTCCACTGCGTTAACCATTACACCACGAGGACACACCGACCTTTTTTGTGTTAAGAAGTAAATAAACTATTAACAGAGAAGACGAAATTTTTTTTTAAATTTTCAAGCTGAACATTCTGGCTTTATAAAATATTCCCTAAACAAACTAGATTAAATTACTTAAATTGATCCTATATTTTTCTTTGCAACGCAGAGGAAAATAGTATAAAACAAATGCTGAGGAAGAAATCATAGAATGCCCTTGTAATTTGCATTCTTAAACCAGCAGGATTCTAAACAGACAAAACAGTCACGAGTTAAAAGACTTATTTTACAGACCTATTTGAGGCAGTACAACCGTCCCTTCCAAACACTGAGGCGATTCTGCCTTCAATCCGCCGAACGTTCCGTTTGGCTGGTTATGTCATCTGAAGACATGATCAATCTGCTTATCTGCCCACATTGTGTTTTTGATCCAGACTGGTAATCAATCGCTAATCAGAGTCGCCAGTTGATTAGTGGACGGGTGAGACTGCACGATTAAGAAAGTGAAAAAAGTTCAACGCCAAAAAACAGAGAACAGAATACGGCTTTGTAACAATGAATATATTCAGTTTAACAACTGTCTTTAACAATAGAACATATTTTCACCCGGGCACCTCGGATGGTGTAATGGTTAACATGTTAGACTGGCAAACCTACACGAGTGAGTTCGATTCTCATTGGGTGCCTCATTCATGCGGCCTTGTGCTACATCTAAGCAAAAAGCTTAGTAAATTAGAACATATATTCACCCATTCCAGATATTGGGAGTTATAATCAGAGACGCTGTTCACGAATTAATAGGCAATTTCTAGTCCTTCAAAGTCTACACACAAGGCCTCTCAGTTCGTCTGAGTCACATTTTCATTCACCAATAATTCTTCGTATCTATTTATCATATTTCAATTTCATGTCCTCATATTTCTCTGTCCAGAAATGACTTATTGGGCTTTGTTTTGAATGAATATTTTGGGTAAATAAGAGGAGTAAGAGCTTGGTTAGAAGCATTATAATTATAATTATTTAGGATATTTACTATCCAACTGGAAGTGTGGGATTTATATAAATAATCAAAAGCATCTATTTGGATTCATTTGATTAGCAGACTTTTCCCAGAATATACTACATACTAATGAATATACCCTCTGTATTTCCTGGCATTCGTGTATCTTCGCTGAACCCTCCCCTAAAAGAAGGTTAGAGTTAGATATTTATTATCCAGTGACTGAAACGATTCCGAAGAAAAATGATGAAGGGACATGATAAATTTTGGTACCAATCCCGAGGGAAGCTAGCTTAGAGTTCATTTACATGAACTTTTAAACCGACCTTGAGTTAGATGTTGCTTTCGTGGGGAGTCGAATAAGTACCTACTCACTATATCTTTCCTAGTTTGACAGAATCAAAATTTTGCATCAGAACGATGAACCCGGAATTTTCTCTTTTAATACGAAACATTTAACATCAGATTATTTTTTAATCAATGTGTTAATTTAATTACTGAGAAAATATCTGAAGGAAATGTTCTTCTTTTGATTGAAAATCAATATTTTTCCCAATCTTTCATAACAAAATTGTTTTCAGATTCAAGTCTACGGATTTTCTAAGCGCGATATTGTTGGGTCTATCATATAAATGACGCAATAAAAATACAATTTTAAGAATAATACTGATTTTATTTCGTGGGCATTATTCTTAAAATAAGACAATAGCTTCCGGTAAGACGATGGCTGAGAATATTTCATTCAATATCTTTCTTTTTTAAATTATCTTATTCAATAAAAAAATATCGAAAAATCTTCCCAAAAATGATTTAAAAAAACGACAGGTTAAATGAAAACAAATAACTGACTGAGAGGCAATTCTGTATATATATATATATATATATATATATAGGTTTTCTGTAGGCGAGAGCTACCCGAATGCTTTCATTTCCCTAGCTACTACATCGAGTTGTAGAGGAGGGTGCAACTTCTTTCTCTGGATTGTTCAACTTACACTTCATCCGTACCTTGTAATGCAGAGAGTTAAGCAAGGAGGAATCAAGAACCATGACTCGACCTAGTAGTGAACCCCGATCTCCCGGGCCATTGGCGAAGACTTTACCATTATTCTTGTAACGAAATGACAGGGTTAATTATGGATCGGTAGATACTGACGGATCACCTAATCGCGAGCAGACGACCAGACCTTGTGGTAGTCAACAATAAAAGGAATAACATGCCAAATAGTGTACTTTGCAGTTCCGGCTGACCTCAGAGGAAAACTTAAGGAAAGCGAAAAGAGAGATTAGTACCAAGATCTTGCTAGAGAACAGAAAAAAACTATGGAACATGAAAGTAAGGGTGATACAAATTGTAATTTGTGCACACGGTACATTCTCCAAAGGATTGGTAGAGGAACTCGAGGACTTGGTAATAAGAGAACGAGTATTACTAAGATCGGTTAGAATACCGAGAAGAGTCCTGGAGACTCGAGGAGATTTGTAATCACTCAAAATCAAGTGCAAAGCAATCAGTTAACGTTGGTGTGTAAAATTATGATGATTAAAAACACAGATAAAATAGAACAGGCACGGACAGACAAAGACTGAGCAGATGATATTGTACTCCTGCGAAACACACCTACTTGAGTCGAATTCCTGCGGCATCGCCTAGATCAGGCAGCAGGAGGAATTGGCCATCGCATGAATGCGGACAAAACGGAGAACATGTGTTTCAATCAAGAAGGAGTTATCTCCACCCTGCATGGCGGTTTTCTGAATTTAGAGAATAAGTTCACGTACCTCGGCAACAGCAGTTGTGTCATTACTACAGTAAACCTGACAAAACGTATAGCAAAAAAGCTAGATGGGAACTACACAAGAATGCAACTAGCTATGCTGAACAAACTCTCGAAGCAACACCTCATGAAACAGCAGCTGTTCGGCCACTCACCTCCCATCTCTAAAAGCATCCAAATGAGACGATCAAGACATGCAAGACACTGCTTGAGAAGCCAGAAAAACATCATAGGTTGGTTTCCCCTATGGTAACCATAATCAGGGAAATACATGTCGTATTAAAAGTTTTTTAAAAAATTAAAAAAAAGGGAC
>CAUZXS010000494.1:42500-70778 GCA_963585895.1 Sepioteuthis lessoniana
AAGCTATTCAGAGCTGAATTGGATTTTGTCTCTCCATCTCTTTCCTTCCTTTTACCATCCCTCCTATCTAGATGTAATTTATTTTATTTCCATATTGGATCTGATGAAGTCCTGTTAAAAAATTTTTTAGAGTCTTTGATTCATATCAATGCTCTTAACAGGATGGAAATAAATTTGTTATCCTAATGTGACCAATTTTTTTTTCTTGAAATAATATATATATAATATATATATATATATATATATATATATATATATATATATTCTGAATTAAGAAAAAGGGTTCAACTCTGGCCAGTAGAGCAGTGTTAATCCTAAAGGCAGTTAATATATACTCAATCCTCTATGGCAGACTCATTAATACCGGTGTCATGTCTTTAAAAAACAAAAGATACAATGTTCAAGGTTAAGTCTCATTTGATGATAGCATTTTTTTTAAATGCATGAAAATGGCAGTTGCGGTGCCATGAAGTGGTGATCAAATCAACTTCCGTGCGTTATTTCTTACCAATAACATCCTTGTAGAAGATCGCTAGTGCTATTATTCAATCCATTTTAAGAAGGATAAAGGAATTGGTGCTATTCTGAAAATGAACGTCATTGCACAAGGTGAGTTCGAATTCACTTTCAACGTTCTCTTTAGCCTCAGTGCCGCGAGAACTCAGTGGGTAGAGTGTTCGACAATGGTTTGGGAGACCTGGATTCAATACCAAGTCACGTCATACCAAAGACTTTTAAAATGGTACTTGATACCTCCTTGCTTAACACTCAGCAATATAAGGTACGTCTCAAGGGTAAAGTTGAGCAATCCGGGGAAAGCAGTAGCGCCCTCCCCAACAACTTGGTGTAGTAGCTTTTGAAAAGGGAGCCATCTGGTCGCCCTCGACTATGGTCGCCAACGAAACATTTTATTGAACAAGTCCTGGCGACAACACCCCACGAGACGCCAACTGTACGGCCACTTGCCTCCCATCACGAAAACTATACAGGTTAGACGAGCCAGACACGCCAGACACTGCTGGAGAAGCAAGGACGAGCTCGTAAGTGACGTACTCCTATGGACCCCCACATATGGCCAAGCAAAAGCAGGACGACCAGCCCGAACTTACATACAGCAGCTATGTGAGGACACGGGATGTAACCCAGAAGACCTGCCGGAGGTGATGAATGATAGGGAGAAGAGACGAGAAATGGTCAGGGATATCCGTGCTGGCGGCACGACATCATCATCATCATGATGATATATGCTGGAATTATGAAATTCATGTAATTCCTCTCTAACCCAGATAATTGATCAAAATTTTAAACATCGCGGAAAAAAACATAGTAGAATATGTCCACGGAGACGGAGAGAAAATTAACAAACAACAATAAACTCGTAAAATGCTAAATTTTTAAAAAAATTCAAAAGGTTATTAAAGTTCACTGGCTAAGCAAAGTATATCCGGTAAAGAGAAATTCTATTAAAAAATGAGATTGTAAAAACCAACTGAGAAAAAGGCACCGCAATTTAGAGAAGTTTACTATGAGTAAAAGATCAAATTAGTTGTTGGAAAATTCATGTAACATTTTTATATACATGATAAATTACAAATTATATAAGGAAAATAGTTAAGTTTCTATGAGAGACGAAAAAGCAAGAATGAGAATTTTTCGTCTTGAAAGCTGAATGCAGTTTTCTAAATTATCACCTACGTCAACTGTTTCCGCGAAAAAACTAATTAAACTTGCGCAGTGCTACTTCTAGAGTTAATATCTACATAGCAAGCTCAAAAATCAATAAAAATATTGATAACATATTTTTCAGTACTTTTAAGTAGTTTTCTTCACGATGACACAGTGAAGAAGGTCAAGTTTGTTTTTTTTTTTCAGAAAAGCATATCATCTCACTGAAACGGCCAGTAAACAATATAGATCTTACTTCGATAAAAAAAAATCGCGATAGAAATGATTTAAAAAATGCTCTATGACAAGGTTCTCACCAGTAAAGTTGATTTTTACAGCACTATTAGAGAAAGCGGGAAGCAGTTTGATGAAAAACATTATTATTGATTAAGTTTATGATTCGAATGATTAGGGCTATCTCAAAAGTCAAGGATGAGGTAACAAAATACTGATTAAGTGTTTTTTTTTATTTAATTTGTTCATCAAAATTATCTTAAAAATCTCGATTATTAATTCAAGTCAATCATTTGATTAATTTAAGATATGTTCAATGAATCAAGAAAGTTCGATTATTAAAAAAATAGGTTTTTTAGTTTCTTTTTCATGGATTAAAAAATAACGAAAGAAACGTTTTCTGAGAACGGTGAATCCATATTATTTTCCAGTCGTTTTCGATTAATTACATTTCAAGTGAGATTTTTCCTAAATGTTTGAATTTTAAATATACTAAACTGTTATTACATGCAGCCTTATTCGTAGACTAAACATTTCAATGGGGTCTTTAGATATGACAAGATTCTACAATCCTGATGGGAGGCCTGAATTTTTGACAAATAGAAAGTGAGAGATGAAAAGAAAGAGAGGCGTTGTTAAATTCTGAAACAAAGAGCTCACAAAATTCAGAGTGTTAATCATGGTTGAAAGTTATGTTTTTAAGGAAGATTGGTAAAGTTGAACGATGTGTGTAGGTATTTTTTTTTATATATTAGAATGGGCTTATAACAATGGGAATGAATGGGAAGAATAAATTATAAGATTTAGATAAAGCAATGATTCAACTTCAAGCAGACTTTTTTTATATTGACGGTTTATTTTCGTTGACAGTGATTACAAGTTTAAGATTGCTTTTTTTTTTTTTAACTATTTAGAATTAAACAATAAATCAGAAGTTTTTAGGAAGATCAATGGATCTTATATACAGTACTTTTGTTTGTTAAATATCCTTGCTTGTTGTTAGAAGGTATCGGTGGTGTTAAAATACGCATGCATTCGGCACAAAAGCATTTGTGTGTATGTGTATGTGTGTGAATACATACAGATATATTGGTATGCATATATGTACATCACTTCCAAACAAACATATACTTGCACACACACACACACACACACACCACACACACACACACACACACACATATATATATATATATATATATATAATCGTATGAAAAAAATGAATATTTGTATTTTGCATGCATATGTGAACACACATACGTATAATTTAATATATATATATGTGTGTGAGTGAGAGAGTATATATATATATATATATATATATATATATATATATATATATATATATATATATATATATATATATAATAAACGTGGATGTTGCTTATCGAGTGATATGTACATTTATCTCTGATAGTACAGGCAATAGTACGTCTTACATCGGATACCCAGACCCATTTTCGCAGATTAACTTTCCATTTTTTTTATGAAAGTGAAACTATTTGTTATTTAAAAACGTTTCCGTCAAACAAGTTGCTAAATAAATATTGATCATTGTAGTCGTATTTATTAAAGCAAAACAAGTGAAAAGCGACGAAATAGCTGAAAACTTAGGTGAAGAAAATATAAATATCCACTTTACCTTTAGAACATAAATGTCATGAACAGCACATCGCACTATAAACTCTACATGATGTGGAAAAAAACATATTGAATAATTTTTTAAAAGGTTTCTTTTTAAATGATTAGTCCAATTCTTGAAAAAAAAAACGCGGTAAATCTAAATTTTCATCATTAGCTCTATCATTTTATTATTCAGCCCAATATAGGCGATCAAGAAGAGAAACGACAAAGAATCTATGATTTGCTTAACACGGAAACCAAGCGAAAGTTTCTTTGTTTACCGAATACAAAGCAAATAATTATTTTTCGGAAAAAAGAGCTTTTTAAGGAAAAGCTGGGTGGAGGAATTAACAAAAACAACAAAAAAAGGGTTTTTAACAACGTCAGTTAAGAAGGACCACACAACATCAACACGAACTCAATCTAATGAATTGAAAGTGCACGAGAAAACTGCGAGGACAGCAATTAAACAAGATTTAAGCCCCGACCTTAAATCTCTTTATTACGCTATATAGGGCGTTTAACAAAACTAAAAAAATGCAACTTCCCATTGGAATAGTGATTCGCGTAAGACTACTATTGAGGAAGAATGGAATAAAATATCCGGCGAATTTATTTTGAAGACATAAAAATCGTTTTGAAGGCGTGTTAATACAATAATTGAAAAAAATGGAGGCCATATTGAAAAAGTCTACTGTTTTGTGTCTATCTTATTTTGTTTTTATTTTTTTTAAGATTATTTGTTTTATAACGGAGTCATTTACTATTATACTAGAATATTCCTAATCAGTATGAAAATATCAGGACAATAGAACATTTTTATATACTGAGACATTGATTATGAAAACATTGGCAGAGGGAAAACTGGGTAATAGAATTAAGTAGGTATTCGTGGCATAATGATTATCGTTAAATAAAATGGACACTGTGATCCGAGTTAAAATACAGGACAAAACTGAAAGAAAACGATTAGTTGCTCTCTTTGATAAAACATGTCTAAAAAGTTATGCGTGAATGTGTCTCTATTCATCAAAAAGACTAACGCCCTCATGTCAGCCTGGGCCACATCTCGATTAGCATGAGTTCGGTTGGCCACATAAAAATGGTATTCTTCCGAACATCATCTTGTTCTGCGAAACGATCTTTGTTTAGCGGAAAGAAGCAAGCCCCCGAACAAAAATTAAAAAAAAAAAACGTAATAAAAAAAAAACCTTTAAAAACGACACATTATATTCTTCTGACATTGGCTACAATTTTTAATATGGAGGCATAACGATGCAAGTTTTACTTGGCTATCGTTCTACATTTGTGAAAACTGCAGTACAAAAGCAGAAAAGAAGAGACGAGTCTAAAAAAAGAAATTTCATCGGATGCAGATTTTCACTGATAGCGATCGGTTTTCCGAGTTATAGGAGACTTGAAATTGACACAGAAAACCGTAAAACAAAGAAATATTCTATCTGATAAAAAGAAAAAAGGATTGTGACTGAAGCTTTATTGAAATCTTTTTATCTTAACATACTAAAGAAAACGTCCCCACAGCTGCGAAACATATATTATACAAACGACGTCAATACAAATAGGCTATTGACTTGACTTTGGCAAATCCCCATCAATTCTCGTTAATTTTATTTCAATTATCCTCTGATTCAAAAGAAAAATAAGTCGTTCAGAAAGTTTAAGAGTAAAGTCAAGGTAAATATAAGTAATGATAGCGACCGCAGTCGATGGTTACCCAAAGCCCATTTTCAATAGCTACTACACCAAGGTGTAGGAAAGGACACTACTCCATTCCGTGAATTGCTCTACTTTACCCTTGATTCATAGTTTACAATGCTGTGTGTCAAACAAGGCGGTTGCAAGTACCATTTGTTGATTCTTTGTTATAATACGACCTGAAATTGAACCCCCGTCTCCTGGACCATTGGCGAGCACTCTACACATTAATGCAAATGATTAATCTCCCTGCTTGTTTGCCTGCCTCTCTCTCTCTCTATATATATATATATATATATATATATAGCTTACATAGATATATATAGAGAGAGAAAGAGAGACAGAGAGAAAGAGTGAGAGAGAGAAACAGAAAAAGAGGAAGACTAATCATTTAGTTTAGTTTGGTTTGGTTTTATGGTACATCAATCATTGAGGGTTATTTAATGCCAAATCCATTTTTTACATATAAGCAGTTCTATTCATAAGCAGGTATTTATTGTCTGACAGGAAGTGATTTTTATTTCGATCATTCTGATGTTATAAGAAAAATTACAGAATCGCTGTGAATAAAGTCAAGTATGGAGTGTATCTAGAGCAAATAAGTCAAAAAAAGTTATCTCTCTCTATCACTCAATTTCTCTCTTTCACCCCTCTCTCTCTCTCTATCTCACTATATATATATATATATATATATATATATATATATATATATATATATATATATATATCGAGTGTGTGTGAGTTTGTGAGTGCATTGAGCGTGTGTGCGTGTGTGTGTGTCTGTGTGTGCGTGCGTGCGTGCGTGCGAGTCTTGATGATCATTACTTCATACCATTTCTTGTCAATTAATAATGACACCATTAGGAATCATTAATATTGAAAAAATTGAAAGGAATTACAATTGATTAAAACAATCAGTAATTCTTCAAAGATTATCAGGAATTTAATTTATAAAGAAAATAACAATACCCACCTTGAATTCAGAGCATGACTTTATAAAATTCCATATCTGTATTGTAATAAAAAATGAGGATGAATCAGGCCGTTATACTGAAAAACGAATTTTCGATCACATTAGAGACTTGAAAAAAAGCAAACTTAAAAAAAAAAGATTTGGTAAAACGTACTTACTAAATAAATAAAAACGACGGAAAATGCAAGATTGTAGTATCATTTCAAATCTCATTACTATTAAACAGAAATCTGGTTTATTTGCTCTCCTTTTTAGTTTTATTTCGTTTTTTTTTTTTTTGTTTTGTTTTTTGTTTTTTTTGCGGGTCGGATGGACGCTAAAAAGTTACTAAAATCCCATATATGAAATAATTTGGTTTCGTCGATTACATATATACTTACATAGTTAAATAGATAAACAGAATGTGAGATTAAACGAAGAGCTAGAAGGAAGGCTATCACTGATAAAGGCGGATAGATATGTTCATAAGTGGTAGAAATGAACTAAATAATATAAATAAAAAACATATATATATATATATATATATATATATATATATATATATATATATATATATATATATATATATATATCCCAGTCACCTGGGGCTGCAGAATTCACCAACTGCACCTCTGCAGAAAGTTAAGACTCGCCCAACAAACTTTCTTGATAGGACACTAAACAATCCAATGGTGAGGCTTCAGTAATGCTGGAGATTTGGGGAATGCGAGGTACCCAATTATTTCCCTGACTCCCAGGTCCAATCTTGTCAGGCGTGTTAGCACCTTACAGGGACCTATCTACGGGTCAAATAGAGGTGTCTGACATTTAAACTGTGTACTTATGCTTAACTGAATTGCCTTAAATAGAACTGTTTTTTAAAATTTAACTGTGTGTAAACAAAAACTGTGTACTTATGCTAAACTGAATTGTTTGAAATAGAACTGTTTTTACATTAAACTGGGTGTAAACCAATGACATATGGCCCAGCCGGCTGGTGTTGTAGAATACACGGACTGAATCTCTGCAGAGGAGTTAGACTCTCTCAACGAATGTCCTAGATATGACAGGAAACGGTCTGATGGTAAGGCTTCAGTAATACTAGAGCTTTGTGGAATGCGGAGTACCCCATCATTGCCCTCTGTCCCCTCTGTCCCGTATTGGTAGCACCTGATAGTGTCCTATCTATAAGTCAAATAGGACTGTTAAACATTTAAACAGTGTACTTATGCTAGACTGAATTGTAAGAGACAGAACTATATTTACTTTTAATTGTGTGTAAACAAAAAATTGGGTATTTATGCTAAACTGAATTGTTTGAAACAGAAATGCTTTTACATCAAACTGTGAGTAAATAAATGACAGATGTTTAACTATTTAACTTTGTCGGTATGTCAAACTGAATTGTTTGAAATAGAACAGTTTGAACATTTAACTGTGTTTAAATAAATGACTGATGTTTAGTTGAATTATTAGTGATGCATGGCAATACTTAAAAACATTAAACATTGAGCAAACAAATAATTAATAGTAATTATGATTATTCGTATTTGATAAAATATATAAAACCATTTAACAGTAAAAAAAAATAAGCTCAAGTTCTTTAAAAAATATTATCTACAAAATGAGTTTAGAAATCATATATTCAATATATACGAATAAAAAGGATTTGGCATTAAATAACTAACTTGATATAGCATAAAATTAATCCAAACCAATATATATATATATAGAGAGAGACAGATAGATAGACTGATGGGAAATGGACATTTTAACTGAATTTTGGAAAGATAATCATATCACGCACATCTGAAACAGAATGTTGCCATAGGAAATTGGATATATTAAATATTTTTCAGTTTTTTTGGTTCATTTAAAATCTCACATGCACTGGGGAAGGTCTAAAACTGAAATGTTTAACGTTGCCAATTATTCCAATTATTAAAATCATCTTCAAAAGACCTTGAGTATTTTCTTCTCTGGATATTTTCACACATACACAAAAACACACAGGTAAATATATATATATATATATATATATATATATATATATCATCATCATCATCATGTCGTGCTATTGGCACGGCTTTCCCTGATTCTCTCTCGCCATTCATCTCTATCAACCACACCATGACTGATATATATATATATATATATATATATATATATATATATATATATATATATATATATATATATATATATATATATATATGATATTCATTTTTGCAATAAAAGTGATGCAATTCCCTTAAGTTGATTTGCCCGGCTGAAAAACAATAATGATGTGAAATATTATAAATCTCCCAACACCGAATAATATGTAGTTTTATTGACTCATACACAGAAACAAACACATTGACACACACACACACACACACACACACACACACACACACACATATATATATATATATATATATATACGGTAAAAAGGTTGAACATCATAGAATGAAACAAAATATTATTTTTTCAACATAGTTCCCCTTGCGATCAAGATACTTCTACAAGCAGATATGCTGCTAATTTTGAACATTTTGACTCATGGACTATTTTCACCACCCTACTATATATATATATATATATATATATATATATTCCACTACCTCGACTGAGTAGGATGTCAAATTTTAAGTGGAATTTGGAAGGTTTTCATTTAGAATTTTTCTTCTCCTAAGCCATAACAATGTTAAAAAGCTCACTTCCCCCAACTATCTACCTATAACTTCCCCCAACTATATACCTATAACTGCAGGGAGATATTGGATTCATGCCTTTTCAAAAAGGTGAGATGTACATTACCCCTCCAATGACGAAATAACTAGTGTCCCCCTCCCCAACTCGTAGACCTTCCCAAATTATATTTAAATTCATTAGTGAGTAAACGGTTGAGCAGAACTGAATAGATGAAGAATTCGCTTGTACCACAAGAAAAGCAATGGTTCAATACTGGTTAGTATAATGTCCTTAAGTCCTACTAATTTAAATGCCGGAAATTTTACAAAATTGTATGCTTTTTTATTCTTTGTAAAATGCCGCTTGTACAGTGGGTTTTAAATGTAAACACTTTTATCGTAAACCCAAATTGAATATATGACTCTGGTCCAATGTGTTAGCATATACGGTAAAATATTGTGAATCTTTTCTAAAAGCTTAAAATGCCTACTGCTTTCCCCCACCCCATAGTAGTGTAGAGAAAAAAAACTAAAACTAAGTAAGGTAAAGGAAGTCCACAATACAAAAAAAAAAAAACACCTGTTAGGGCCAGTATCAGAAGACATGTGAAAATAAACAAAAAAATCTCTTATAAATATACATTAGTCTTGGACTTTAACTAAGTTAAAACTTACGGGAAGAGGAAGCCCCCTCACTTTTTACGTAGACATGGGAATTAGCATGATGGACGTAAAGGTATGCGAATAAACTATCTGACGGCCAAACGCAATGCCTAACCTGATCCTGGACGTGTGAGTCTTGCAGCTTAATGCTCAGGATCGTCAGTTCGATCGGGGAACTACTGCTGCTCATCTATAAGAGTGGCTAAATGCAGCCTTCACAACACATCAAATAGGAATGGACAACATCTAACAGATTTCATGATAGAAAATAGATTAACATGCCTCAATACAAACTATCTAAAAAGGGAGGGAAAATTATAGACCTACACATACGCGAACAATATTAAAGCAGAAATAGACTACGTCTTTATAAACAAGAAATGGAAAAATAGCAAAATGAATTGCGAGGCATACTCCTCTTTCGAGGGTGAGTCCTCCGAACACCGAATAGTCACAGCAAAAATACGACTAAGCCTACGAAAAAATGCCACACGAACAGCGACCCACATATACTATGACTGGGCCTTTCTTAACAACAGATATATTGGAGATAAATATGTATTAGAATTAAGAAATAGATTCGAGACACTACAAGAGAAGACAAAAAAAGGTACCCCAAATGACGAATATGAGAATTTCATCAACGCACACTTCTAGGCGGCAGCGAAGTGTATTCCAACAAAACTTAGAACTAAATATAGAGTCCCATGGGAAACGTTTGTGGTTCGAGAAAAACGTGCACACGTGAAAACTGCCTCCAAAAGCTACTGGAAGAATCCAACAAACACAAATGCCATAAAACTAAAAATGGCACAATATCAATTAACAGGCATATATCAAAAAGAACAGGCAGAATACATCCAAAATCAGACGGATAATATTAGAGACTCAGTGGAAGATAGGCAATCTAGGATAGCGTGGCAAACAATAAACGAAGTGAGTAGAAGGAAGAGCACAGCCAAAGCAAAATTGAAAGCTGCAAATCAAAAAGAAAGAATAAAACTGGAAACAGCATTTTGAAATCTACTTGGAATCCCACCCAAAGTTACGCATGAACAAATCACCAGAATTAATAGTAAGTAAATGGATATTAAAGTAGGACCGTTCACACAAGAAGAAATCGACTCGGTTCGTAGAAAAATTAAAAATAGGAAAGCTGCAGGGGATGAAGAGATTACCCCAGAAGTATGGAAGACCAGACAATTCGACGACATACTGCTCTGACACTGCAACGCAGTCTATAACCAAAATCCGTTAGACAGATGGCTGAAGGGATGCATCCTCCCCTTCCCTAAAAAGGGTGACCTCGAAGAACACAAGAACTATAGAGGTAAAACATTTGCATCCATAGCAGCAAAAATTTACAATGCCCTACTAAGAAACCGCATAGAATCCAAAATCAACAACATCCTTAAGAAAAACAAAAATGGCTTCCGAAGAAATAGATCCACGACCTCACATATATTGACCATCCGTGGAATCTTTGAAGGCATACGGGCAAAAAACCTACAGGTGACATTACTATTTGTTGACTTTACCAAGACCTTCGATTCTATTCACAGAAGGAAGAGGGAACAAATCCTACTAGCATACAGCATACCTAAAGAAACCGTAGCAGCAGTAACGAGTCTCTATAGAAACACCAAAGTGAAAGTACGTTCACCGGATAGAGACACAGAATACTTCGACATTGTAGCAGGAGTACTACAAGGGGACACGCTAGCCCCATACATCTTTATCATCTGTCTAGACTACGTGCTTAGAACATCGCTAGATAAAATCAGAGAAAACGACTTCGAGCTAACGAAGAAAAGAAGCAGAAGGTACCCCGCAAAAACAATTACCGACGCCGACTACGCCGATGACATAGCGATACTGGCAAATACACCCGCACAAGCGGAAACACTACTGCATAGTTTGTAACAAGCTGCCGCAGTCATTGGCCTCCATGTCAATGCACACAAAACTGAATATATGTGCTTTAATCAGACAGGCGACATTTCCACGCTACAGGGAAACTCTCTGAAACTGGTCGACAGATTCACCTACCTAGGAAGCAGTGTCTCATCAACCGGAAAATACATCGACACGCGGCTAACGAAGGCATGGACAGCTAGCGATAGGCTCTCGATCATATGGAAATCAGACCTGACCGATAAAATAAAACGGAGTTTCTTCCAGGCAGCGGTCGAATCGATACTGCTGTATGGATGCACCATTGGACGCTGACTAAACGACTGAGGAAGAAGCTAGACGGCAATTACACAAGAATTCTGCGAGCATAATTGAACAAATCCTGGCGGCAACACCCCACAAAGTACCACCTATACGGCCACCAGCCTCCCATTATAAAAACTATCCAAGTTAGATGAACCAGACATGCAGGACACTGCTGGAGAAGGAGGGACGAGCTCATAAGTGATGTACTCCTATGGACCCTCACATATGGCTGAGCAAAAGCAGGACGACCAGCTCGAACATACATTCAACAGCTCTTTGAGGATACAGGATATAGCCCTGAAGACCAGAGGCGATGAACGATAGGGAGAAGTGGCGAGAGAGGGTCAGGGATATCTGTGCTAGCGGCACGACAAGATGATGATGATGATGATGATATTGAGACGGGGAAGAATAATTTTTCAGGGGCATTAAAAAATAAAAGAAATAATTTTTTAAACGCAAAACATATTTTCAGAAAATGTTTCAATGACTATAAAGTAAACATTATTCTGAAATTGTTTTAATCTTCCGAAAATATTTATTTTGAGCCTATTCAAAACGTAGCCAAATTAAATAGAGTGCTCCACGTCTGAACAGATGTCTTTCCACAAATTTTGGATAGGTGAATTGTGCAAAGCATGTGAAAATTACAGAAGATTGTATGATATGTTCGGATAAATATGTTTTATCAAAAAGGAGAATCATACATTTAATAAAAAAGATTTCCTTTAGCAAACGAGACTTTAAAAGAGAGTTTGTAGTGTTGCAACGTGATGAACTCTGACGAAGAAAATATTCCGGCTATAGCGGTCAGTAAAGAAAATTGACCAAGGAGTTTTCTGGGACATGAAAGGGACCATCATTATTCATTTCCTTGAAAAAGAAGTGCTTCCTATTACCAACTCCGTAAGAAATATTCAACTTATTTATTGAAGGAATCTCAAAGTCTGTGCGGCATTCTGGGAAGAGTTTTCTTGTTTATTCGCCTGATTATATCATGGCAACTTTTTAGATTTATATATTTACTCTTTTATATTTAATTCATTTTTCCTGTTTTTGGGTCCTTATTTATTTATTTATACATTCATTCATGATAATATTCATAATGGAATAAATAATTTCACAAGTAACTAAATAAAAATAATGTTAAATTTTGATAAGCCAAACTACTCTTCCTAGAATACTCCAAAAACTAAATTAACCTTCTCCTCATATCCCAAACAACAGTATTTATATAGGGACACCTACCACAGGTGATCCTCTTGATCCGGTGATTGCATAGACAATGAACTAACTGTGGCCAAGCGCCAATGACTCCGTGTCTACGTCATAAAAACTTAGAGGTACATAAGCTCTATCACCAATACAGAATACACTTACTTTAAAAATATAGGAAACCACATAACAATATATATATATATATATATATATATATATATATATATATATATATATATAATAAAAATAATTGTAAAAGTGGATCAATCAAACATTTATAGCGGGTCTAGCGATAATATTTACTTCTTTATTAACAGATTACCACTTAACCCGATGTGAGTGTTTGATTTAGCCACTTTTCCAATTATTTTTATCATCTACCATTTCTCCATATATATATATATGTGTGTGTGTGTGTGCATGTTTGTATGCGTGAATACTTACACACATACATGTGTGCCTGTGTATATATTCATGTGTGTTTGTGTGTGTCTATGTTTTTGTGTATTTGCCCCGACCCTTTGTCAAGGTCTGAATGTACCAAAAGGTAAATTTAGAACAAATTTAGGTAAATTGTTGTTTTAAAAAAAAGAATTTTCCTTCTAGACCCATCGCCAATGAAACCACTCTGCTCTACTATTTACTCATAGATAAGAGAGGAGTCGAGATTGATTCATGATTTACCAATGACACTAATGATAAGTGAACCGTTTATAAGCTCATTTAGGATTTGAACTCAGATCGCAGATTCCAGTTCTTATCACGATAACCCATATACAATACGGTCTTTCATGGAACACACAAACACCTATTTGTATGTGTAAAGAGTATTTCTAAAGTGTTTTTTTTTTAACTTTTTTTTAACTTTACAAAATTACGTAAACGCAAATTTGGATAGAACTGTGATGCTGATTAAATCGAACGAATTTAAAACGGAACGAAATAGAATATTAGCAAGAAAAATAGAATATAAAAAAAACGGCTTAAGCCATTTCAAAATATTTCCGCTGTTTTCAAAGTTAATTCTATTCATTCTATTTTTTTTTTTTTTTTTTGTCGGGCTTCTAGGATTTGTTGTAATGGTTTATTAATTCCGTGTGCAAATATAGTAGAGTTTCCAACAAGAATTTTTTAAAATTTGGATTTGAGAATAGAGTGAGTTTTAAGATGTAGAAAATATTAGAAATATTAAAGGTCATAGTAAGACGTCTTGAAAGAGCCCTAGTGGTAAGACCAACGTACGTATTATTTTTGTTGGAGACACAGTAACCTGAGTGACATTTGAACATATGTATGACGTTTGTCCTACAAGGACTTCAGTAAAGGGGGACAAATATTTCAAATGATTAGGTTGGAGGTTTTAGAATTTATGCAGTAAATGATAAATCTTATCCTTTGGGTAGGACCAGTAGGGAGAGCATTTTTTGGATAAGTGTTTTAATATATGTTCATCTATCTTATAATTATAATGAAATTTTTTTGAAGAAAAGTTTTATTGATTGTTTATTGTCGATGTTAAGTTGTTCGGTTTTATTAATGAAATGTTTAATTTCTGTATCGACAATGTTGTTGGGAAACCTATTATTAATAAGTGTTTTTTTTTCACGCGGGACACTGCTGGAGAAGCAAGGACGAGCTCATAAGTTATGTACTCCTATGGACCCCCACATATGGCCGTGCAAAAGCAGGACGACAGATCGAACTTACATACAGCAACTATGTAAGGACACAGGATGTAACCCTGAAGACCTGCCGGAGGCGATGAGTGATAGGGATAAGTGGCGAGAGAGGGTCAGGGATATCCGTGCTGGCGGCACGACATGATGATGATGATGAAGAAAGATAGTTCGAGAGGAAGATAGTAGTTTAGCTCTGAAAATCAGTGCTTTTATGATGCTTCTTTTATAACGGAAGGGGTATTTATTATGGAAATTGAGGTTGCAGGGATTATTTTTGGTTCCTTTTTTATGTTTGGAAGTGGTAAATCTGAAAATATTGTTTGCATCTATGTGAACACCGACAAATGGGATTTTATTGTTAATATTTATTTCTTGTGTGAAGTTAATCACGGAGTTATTGTGAAAAATGTCTTGTATTATTTTGATATCATCAGTACTATTAATGAGTAGTAAGTCGTCAGCGTTCTTTGAATAAACGTTTGGTTTATTTTTGGTATTAAAAACCTTATTTTCAAGGTTTGACATGTAAAGGTTTCTGAAAGTGAGTCCCAAAACTGACCCCATCGCGATTCCATCCTTTTGGGTGTAAATATTTCCCTAGGGACCGTACAATTGAACCTCAATTGTGCAGAGTAAAAGTATTTTGCGAAAAGCTGATTTCGAGTGGTGGGGGCGTTGGGTGGTGGTAAATATCATTTACAATTATAGCGACTTTTTCTAGAACGGAATATTTGTGTATAAATTTTCCACGTTAAGAGAGGATATTATTCCTTTGTTTGGTTTAAAGGTTTTCAGGATTTCGATAAATTTTTGCGTATATTTAATTTTATGATTATGTGAAAGGTATGGTGTAATTAGATCGTTAATGTTTTTTGTAAGTTGGTATATAGCTGTGGTTACCTGCGAAATAACTTGTCTTAGCAGATAGCCAGGTTCATGTACAATGTGACCCCGCTCCCACCCCCTAAAAAACAGAACCCATATATTTTTGATGGAAATTCATGAATGTAATTCTATTCTTTTTTTTTTAGGATAAGAAGAAGATTCTATGCATGAAAAATTGGGACCATATTATTCACCGACATGTCCAGAAGTTCGAGTGTACAAAATTAGAATTATTTTGCTTTATTGTTTAATTAAAAAATTATGGGTTCTGTTTTTATGGGTCAGCCTGTATCTTAAAAGTTCCGTAGATATATCGAGGCTTATAATGATTACTTTAAGTAGTTTTATTTAGTGAAGGTCGGCATTATTAGTATCAAAGGGTACATTTTAGACTTGAGTTGGTTAGTTGGGTTATTATTCATATATATATATATATATATATATATATATATATATGTATGTATGTATATATATATATATATATATATATATATATATATATATATATATATATATATATATCCGCACCTTTGTCATAATAAAATAGTTACATTTGAAGAGACTTTAAAGTTTAATCCCCAAAAGAACTTTATAATGCTACCAGTCTAATCTAGTTTGTTGTTTTAACACCTTTGAAGAAAATAAAGCCTTGATTTCGTCAATGAGTTATATATGAATTCAGGGAGAACATCCCTTAGAATTATCAGACTTTTTCTAGTCACAGAAAAATGTCACTTTGGAAAATAAATAATCTTTACGGCTGAAAAATGGCGGCTATAGAAGAAATCAAAAACAAAGCTTGTTTAACAAATCAAATTAATCTGAATATGCTTGAAAATATTTCTTTGGCGTTTAAAAGCCTTATAAGCAAATGGTACCAGGTTATCAAAAAAGCTTGCTGCTAACAGAATTTGCAGAGTTCAGCTCCATTCTTTCATATGATACGCTTGATCAAGCTCTTAGTGTCCAGGTCACAAAGGGAAGATATGAGTTCCCTGACGAGATGGTAGGGTGGATTTTCTGGGAAGTCCAATATATACAGGGAGCGAAAGAAAATTAGGAAAATTGTATTCAAATAATAAATCACTCGATTATAAAACAAGATACGTTTTGTTCTCAAAGAATAAAGCAATAAGATAAGCTAATAAATGCAATACAGAAAATCTTCTCAATATAACAATCAGTTTTTTTTTTTAAATTATTGTATTATCATGCCTTCGAAACGATTTGTATGACTTAAAATAATTTTTTTTGGATATTTTATTCCATTCTTCAACAGCAGTCTTAAGCCAGCCAGTATATGGATGGGAAGTTAGATTTGTTTTGTTTTCTAAAACGCCCTATATAGCGTAAGCAAAGCGGTTTAGGCCTGGGCTTAAATCTTGTTTAATTGCTGTCCTCACAGTTTTCTTGGGTTCTTTCAATTCATTAGCGTGCTTTCTGATTAACGTTGTTGGGTCCTTCTTAATCACCGCAGGTGATTAATAACGAGAAAGGATGTGCCCGTGGTGTAATGGTTATCGTCATAGGAAATGAGCATGGCGACACGAGTTCAAATCCTGGACGAGACTGATTGCATTTCACATAGTACTAATACCCTTGGGAAAGGTATGAATCCAATTTTTCTCCCTCCAGCTATGGGTAAATAGTAGGGCAGACTAGGTTCTTCAGTCTTGGTAAGGCAACTAGTCTAGGAGAAGGAAAACTCTGAATTCTAACCTGTTAAACTCCGCTTAAAAATTGACCTTGTGTCATATCCTGCCCGAGCGGAGGGGTTGGGTAAATATGCTTAATCACCACAGGGAGAGTAATTAGAAAGCCTTCTTTTCGTTTTTTTGTTCACTCCTCCATTTCCACTTTCCTTAAAAAGCTCTTTTTCTGAAAAAAATCTTTGCTTTGTATTCGATAGACAAAGAAACATTGACTTGGTTTCGGCATTGAGAAAATCATAGATTCTTTGTCGTTCCTTTTCTTGCTCACACATACTGGGCTTAATTTTAATTTTAAAAAAGAGGGGGGGCATCAATAATAGAACTAATCATAACAATTTAAATTTGTTGTGATTTTTTCAAAAAGTTGATTAATCTGACTAAAAAACTTTTAAAAATTATATATATATATATATATATATAGCGTCAGTTGCTAAAGACATTTAAGTACATTATATATATATAGTGTTACTTGGGGTAGAAAATCGATTAATAACGAGAAATATATTTTTCATGTATATAACAAATGTATTTTATTTGTCTTTATTATTCCGAGACGAAAAATAAAGAAGTGGAGAAGAAGAGGCGCCAAGCCTAATGTTTCTCCTCACGCATGATTTGCTCGATAGTTCACGAGGGTAAAAGAGAAAGAGAAAAGAAAAAAAGATGACAGCAAGGAATGAACTTGCAAGTCAACCCCCTTCCCCCATTTGCCCATCGCTGCTAGCCTGGAACTCTTGGAGTGAACTTTGGTTGACCTTACCAGCCAAGTGTCCAGCCCTAGGAACCGGTGTAGAGACCCTTTTATTTCGGCGCACTCGCAAAGTCACGATTTTATTAGCAGTCATGACTTCGAGGCGTTAACATCTATTCAGGAGCCTCGTCCCAGTCCACCCGAAATGTGACCAAGAAACAGATAACAGAAACCGTACAACTCTTCGTGGCGCTTACTTATGTTCAAGCTGAATCGTCTCTAACAAAAGAAAAATAAGCGAAAGAAGATAAGATTATAAACAAGCCCTAAACCCTCAGAGAGTTTCATATTTCTTTTGCCTTTATGTGTTTACCTTGCAAATCTATTTGAGTGGTGATTCGTCTCGGATTTTAGATATAGATATTATCGTTACTTTTCCATCCCCATTTGTTCTTAAACCTTTTTTTTAAAATCTTATTTTCCCCTAATTAGATTGTAAATTTTGTAATAAATTTTATTGTTGAATCTTCAAATTGTGTTATGTTGGTTTTGTGAGTGCTTGCCGCTTATTCCACTGTGATTTACCGGGAGTCTTCGATTGGAGAAATTCCCTTCCCATAGTTCGCTTATTTTTTATCGAACCTTGGGCATTCTCGCTATTATTTATATTTTTTTTCATTATTCTCGGTACGTGCCAGCTTTCGCAATCCCAGCGAAACCCTGGCCGTAACAATATATATATATATATATATATATATATATATATATATATATATATAATGTACTTAAATGTCTTTAGCAACTGAAGTTACTTTTAGAAACAAATTCGAAAAATAGACCCTACACAATACAACAGTAAAGAAGCGTTTCTTACAAAGTCGTAATGTACATACAAAAGTTACATCACTTTTGTACTACATCCTCCCCTAATAATGGCCTAAACTTGAGCAGAAAATACTTGGGAAATAACTAATCATAATAATAAATAATATCATAAGATCAATACGGCAAATCGAAAGGACCAACACAAAATATGTAGACAAAAAATATCTATTATGTTCAATTAAATATGTATTAATGACGAAATGCTGCCAATATATATATATATATCAATCATAATTTAGGGGTGATGCTTGTAGTGCAGTGATTATCGGCGTAGGAAATGGGCTCGTCGAACTGAGTTCAAATCCTGGAAGGATATATCTGTATTACATATCGAACCAATACCCTTAGGAAAATATGAATAAAAAATCCTCCCTCAAGCTATAGCTAGGGTAGACTGATCTTTTAACAGTGAGGCAGCAACCAGTCCAGGAAAAGAACAATCTGAATCTAAAATTGATAAAGACCGGTTAAAAAATGATTTTGTGTCATATCCTGCTTATGTGGAGGAGTTGGGTAATTTAATATATATATATATATATATATATATATATATATATATCATGTCGTTCGGCTAGCGCAGATATCCCAGACCCTCTCTCCACGTCTCCCTATCATTCATCGCCTCTGGCAGGTTTTCAGGGTTACATCCCGTATCATCACATAGCTGCTGTATGTATGTTCGAGCTGGACGTTCTGCTTTTGATTGGCCATATGCGGGGGTCCCCAAGAGTACATCACTTACGAGCTCGTCCTTGCTTCTCCAGCAGTGTCCGACATGTCTGGTTTGTCTTGCTTGGATAGTTTTCGTGTTAGGTGGTAGGTGACCGTATAGTTGGTGCCTTGTAGAGTGTTGCTGCCAGGACTTGTTCAATATTGCTATTAACATTCTTGTATCATTGCCGTCTAGCTTCTTCTCCAATCGTTTTGTCTGCGTCCAAGTAGTGCATCCATGCAGCAGTATCGACACGAACACAGCCTGGAGGAAACTGAATTTAATTTTATCGGTCAGGTTTGATTTCCATATGATCGAAAGCCTGTCGATAGCTGTCCATGCCTTCATTAGCCGTGTGTTGATGTCTTTTTCGGTTGATAAGACGCTGCTTCCTAGGTAGGTGAATTTGTCAACCAGTTTCAGAGAGATTCCGTCTAGTGTGAAGATGTCGCCTTTCTGATTAAAGCACATAAATTCAGTTTTGTGTGCATTAACATGGAGTCCAATGCCTGCAGCGGCTCGTTCTAACCTATGCAGTTGTGTTTCGGCTTGGTTGGGTGTATTGACCAGTAGCGCTATGTCATCGGCGTAGTCAGCGTCGGTAATTTTTTTTGCGGGGTACCATATGCTTCTTTTCTTTGTCAGCTCGAAGCCGTTTTACCTAATGTTATCGATCGATGTCCTAAGTACGTAGTCTAGACAGATGATAAAGAGGTATGGGGCTTGCTTGTCCCTTTGTAGTACTCCTGCTATAATGTCGAAGTATTCTGTGTCTCCATCCGGTGAACGTACTTTCACTTTGGTGTTTCTGTAGAGAATCGTTATTGCTGCTACAGTTTCTTCTGGAAGGCCGTATTCTATTAGGATTTGTTCCATCTTCCTTCTGTGAATAGAATCGAAGGCCTTGGTAAAATCGACAAATAGTAATGTCGCCTGTAGGCTTTTTGCCCTCACGCCTTCTAGGATTCTACGGATGGTCAATATTTGTGAGGTCATGGACCTGTTTCTTCTGAAGCCGTTTTGGTTTTTCCTCAGGATTTTGCCGATTTGGGGTACTATGCGGTTTCGAAGTAGGGCATTGTAGATTTTGGCTGATATGGATGTAAGTGTTATACCTCAATAGTTCTTGGCTAATCCGAGGTCACCCTTTTTAGGGAAGGGGAGTATGCATCCCTTCGTCCATCTGTCTAACGGATTTTGGTTATAGACTGCGTTGCAGTGTCAGAGCAGTATATCGTCGAATTGTCTGGTCTTCCACACTTCTGGGAGAATCTCGTCAAGCCCGGCTGCTTTCATATTTTTAATTTTTCTAAGAACCGAGTCGAGTTCGTCTTTGGTGAACGGCCCTAGTTTAATGTCCAATTGCTTACTGATAACTCTGGTGATCGGTTCCTGCGTAACTTTCGGAGGGTTAGCTAGTAGGTTTTCAAAATGCTGTTTCCACAGTTTTATTCTTTCTTGTAGGTTTGCCGCTTTCAGTTTTGATTTGGCTGTGCTTTTCCTTCCACTCACTTCGTTTATTGTTTGCCAGGCCATCCTAGATTGCCTATCCTCCAACGAGTCTCTAATCTTATCTATCTTATTTTGTATGAATTCCGTTTGTTGTTTTAGATATATACCTGCTAATTGATATTGTGCCTTTTTTAGTATCCGGGCATTTGCAATTGTTGGGTTCTTCCGATAACTTTTGGGGGCAGTTTTCACGTGTGCACGTTTTTCTCTAAACTCTTCCGTTTCCCATGGGGCTCTATATTTCGTTCTAGGTTTTGTTGGAATACACTTCCATGCTGCCTCGAGGTGTGCGTTAACGAAATCCTCATATTCGTCGTTTGGGGTATTTTTTTCTTCCTTCTCTTGTAGTGTGTCGAATCTGTTTCTTAGTTCTAATACATATTTACCTCTAATATCTCTGTTGTTAAGGATAGCCGAGTCATAATGTTTAGTGGTCTCTGTTCGTGTGGCGTTTTTTCGTAGGCTTAGTCGTATTTTTGCCGTGACTATTCGGTGATCGGATGACACACCCTCGAAAGAGGAGTATGCCTCGCAATTCATCGCACTATTTTTCCATTTCTTATTTATAAAGACGTAGTCTATCAGCGCTTTACTGTTGTTCGCGTATGTTTAGGTCCATAATTTTCCCTTTCTTTTTTGATACTTTGTATTGAGGCAAGTTAATCTATTTTCTATCATGAAATCTGTTAGATGTTGTCCATTTCTATTTGGTGTGATGTGTAGGCTGTATTTCTTATGTCTGTTTTTTTCCCGATTTGGGCATTCATATCCGCTCCACTGATTAGCAGGTTGTGCTTCGGAATGCTACGCCCAAGAGAGGATAGCTCATCGTAGAAGGTGGCTAGTTTGGTTTCTTCGCTAATATTGGTAGGCATGAGATGATTGTTGCTCTGGGGTTGCCATTAAGCGTAGCTGTCATCATCCTAGGTTGAATTCTCTCAATGCTATTAAGTGTTTTTTATCGCTCTAGGTCCTATCAGCATTCCTACGCCTCCTACCGTGACATTGAAAGAGTTTTTCCAAGCTGATACAGTGGCCAGCGTCCATCCATTGCCTGTGTGCGGGTATCTGTGTTCTTATACGCAAATTATGTCTATCTTATGTTCTACGGCTGATGCGGTAAGCTCTGGTAGTTGACCTATTCTATTTAGGGTTCAAACGTTTAATGTTGCTATTTGTATTGTTTGTTTGCATTTTAGTAGCTTTTGTTGTTTGAGCTCTGCAGCTGATTTTTCGAACACTGAGGCCAAGGCTCCGACCTCAGCAGGACGCGCCCCTTTTTAAGCCGCGCGAAGAGCGATGCGGTTTATGTATGTGGTTTGAGTGTGGGTCATGGTTATCTTTCGATGGCTGTTTTTATTCTCATCTACAGAAGCCATTCTTATAGATGAGCAGCAGTAGTTCCCCGATCGAACTGACAATCCTGAGCGTTAAGCTGCAGGGTTCACACATACATCATGCTGCTTCCTATATGTACGTGAAAAAAAAGCGCTTCCTTTTCCTTTAAGCTTTAAGTTAGTTAAAGTCCAATTGACTGTTCTTTTATCATAATATCCCCCCCGTAGACTTCCTGTTTCCTATTGTCAGATTGTTGATTTTCTATTGAGCCGGTGCTATGAAAGTTAAGCTTCTAATACTTCCTAATATGAGAATGGAGACATTTTAATAATAGCAGTCCAGATCGAACACAGACTTCCTCAGTTATAGAAAAGTGCCAAGTGCTAGACATGGGGATAGGGGGCTAAATTTTAAAACAAATCTATTTTGTCGTCTCAAAAATATTCACCTGGAATAAACTTTGGCCAATTAGAAAGTCTACATTTAAATGCAAATGTTAAGCAGATTATTTTACTAGACACGAAAATCAATGATTTAAATAGACAGTTACCAAAGATTTACCTTTGAGTAGGACTTCATAGCAACAGATATGTTTCCTTCCAAAATTTTCTAATGGCCTCGGACGACTATGTCATTAATATATACATTTCAACGCTTGGACAGCACGTGAATGTTCTAGAATATCTATTCTAAATTTCGACTTTTGGGGGTTGTTTTTTTTTGTTTTGTTTTTTTACAATTAATTTAGAATCACTTGGTTTTTAGTTTTTAAATAGTTCGTGTTTGGATACCGAATTACGATATATATATATATATATATATATATATATATATATATATATATATATCGTAATTCGGTCTCTTTTTCACTTCTGGTAGCAAGGTGCGGGAAGACCAGCCTTCGCTGTGAACTAGGAAGGAACGAAGTGTAGATGCTGAAAGTGGCATTTACTTAGAATTGAGTTGGGAGGCATAGATTGCCGGTTGAGATCCATCTGGAGTTAGTGGACGATAGGGTTGGAAGTATCGAAGTCGGGTGTTTTCGTCAACAAACTTTTGATATGTTAGCGTTTCCATGTAACAACAATATATATTTTTCTATCTTTCCCTTGCGTTCATGGTGACTACAATATGAAATGTCACAGTCAGCCAATAAACTTTTTAGTTTGTTTGTTTGTTTTGGTTTCATGGCATCAACCTTTGTATGTTATTTAATGCCAAATCAATTTTTATATAAATAAACAGTTCTATTCCAAAAAAATCAGTTTAGCATAAGTGCAGAGTTTAATAGTAAAAAACATCTCTATTTCCGGCTATTCAGTTGAATCAAATAGTTCTTATTCAAACAACTCATTTGAGTATAAGTACAATTTTGTCGAAACAATGTTATTCCAAACAATTCATTTTAGCGCAAGTACAGGTTCACTGACAAATACCGTTCTATTCCAAACAATTCAGTTCAGCGTAAGTAGAGTTTCAATGTCAAATACAGTTCTATTACAAACAATTCAATTAAACATTAGTATGTAGTTTAAATGCCAATACAGTTCTATTCTAAGTAATTCAGTTTAGCATAAGTACGCAGTTTAGTTCTATTTGACCCATAAATAGTACTCTATTACGTACTTCCACTCCGGGCCAGAGTGGACCTGGAAGCGATGGCAATAAAGGGTACCCCACATTCCCCAAAGCTCCAGCATTACTGGAACCTCAGCATCATATTCTTTAGTGTCTTAATCAGGACACTCGTTGGGATGTTATCCGACTGCGGAAATTCAGTTGGTGTATTTTACGGTCCCAGCCGACTGAGCCATGAAACAACGGAATCTCTTTGTAGTTTGAGAATTATAACATCTGTGCGTATTTGAGATCCCGTAAAGCAACAGTAACGCTGTGTTTTAGACTGTTTCCCTCTCCGTCTTACCTGCAGCCTCACCGACATCACAGTCACGGCTAGAATACATCTGAATATGCTGCACTTGTTCTGAATCTGTAGAGAGTAATGAGTCAACCCATCATTGTTATTTAATCCCAGGTCGTCTTTAATGTAGAAGTAGCCTCTCACTACCAGTAAACTTGATATCTGACTGTATGACCGACAATTAAGGGTTCATCGTGGCAACTCTTGCGGTAGACGCGAGGAACGGTTACACACGAGAATTGTTGAAAAGAGTCATTCAGTCAGTCAGATATCAACTGGCAGCGTAGAAGTAACGACTTAATTTTCGGAACTAGAGATACTATATCATGACCTGTCTATCATTTAGAAATCCCTTCATCAACTCATTAATTACACAAGTGTTCCAGAGTTGATTGTTATTTGTTTGTTTCTTGTTTAATGCCATATCAACTTTCCCAGGCTATTTAATGCCAAATCCATCCTTTTGGATGGACGGTAGTGGTACTATTTAACCCATACGTGGGAAGATAAGGCGACTCGTACCTTTCCCAAGGGTATTTGTCCGAAAGTGAACGTAATAGCGTGACTGGAGTTCGAACTCGCGTACTATGATTCCACATTCCAGCACTTTAACCATTACACCATGTTATAGTAAGCCAATAAACTTTTTAGGTTTTTTTTGTGTTTTTTTTTTGGGGGGGGAGGGTTATGATATATCAACCTTTGCATGTTATTTAATACCAAATTCATTTTTTGAAATAAATAAAGTTCTATTTCAAACAATTTCACTTTAGCTTAAGTATACAGTTTAATGGACAAAAACATCTCTATTTCAGGCTATTCATTTTAGTCAGACAGTTCTTATTGAAAAAATTCAGTTTAGTTTAGTAAAAGTATAGTTTTTGTCAAAAAACAAACAATTCAGTTCAGCGTAAGTAGGTAGTTGAAATGCCAAAACAATTCTATTTCAAGTAATTCAGTTTAGCATAAGACCCACTTTATTTCTATTTGACCCATAGATAGCACTTTAACCCTTACAGCAGAGTTGAAACCGGTTTTGAACGTGGTTTAATCACTTCTTCTTCTTCTTCTTCTTCTTCTTCTTCTTCTTCTTCTTCTTCTTCTTCTTCTTCTTCTTCTTCTTCATTGGTAGTAAACACATTGTAATTGCATGCCTAAAAGCATAGCTATATAAAAACTAAAAAAAGATATATATATATATATATATATATATATATATATATATAGAGAGAGAGAGAGAGAGAGAGAAAGAGAAAGAGAGACAGCCTGTGTATCAACTCTGATGATTGACATATTAGATGAATTAATCTCTACGTTTTGTCGAACTATAGACTGAGGAGACTATTGAACTCAAATACATATTTGATATATGATACAACAGAACACATGACGCAGATACACATTTTTATGCATAATACAACTTCCATGATAGAGCACACATAAGGCAGACACTTGTTTGATATATAATACAAAAGCACTCATTAATCATTTGTAATATAATATAACAAACCCAACTTGTTCCAGCAAATTATCAAAGACAACACTTGTCATCATTAGTAGCCCTTGGAATTTCATCTGTACATAGATGTGCCACTTTGACAATATTAAACACATCAATGTCACAATTAAATAACCCAGTCTAAATCCTGTTACTGTTTTAGAAATATATATGAGGAAACTGAAATATTAATCCAAAGCAAATCGATAAGGTTTTGCAAAGACCAAATATAAAATATCGACTTGAATCGTGTGACGTTTCAGTTTGAGATGCAATTTTCTCAGAGCAAAGAAATATGACTGAAAGTGTCATTATGGAAAGAAATATGAAAATTATTACGATCTGTAAAAATATCTTTGACGTCCTCTGCAATTGCACATAGCAGAAGTTACTATTAACTTAGCTGTGTATCTGTGAATTGCAGAAGACATATCCATTCGAAACAAAGTTATTTAAACAAACAAAAATAGAAATTTCATTCTGAATAAATTGTGAGGCGATTACCATTGCGTCTGTTAAAAAAAAAAGAACAACTTTTTGTCACTTCTGATTTTAGAAAAAAATAACAAACGTAAACATTAACTAAGCAAATACGTTATTTTATGCTGGTTTAATATAAAACTCATAATATCTACGATAGCATCATCTTACAAAAATATACAAATAAGAAAAGTAGATAGGAATAAAAACAATATGGCTGGAAGCAGACATTTTGCCGCGTTATCATCTTTCTACTTCCTCGAACGCAGTTCAGCACATTCCTGTATTCATAAAAAAAAATGCAATACACGCGAGGCGTTTGTAGAACTCGAGATTTGTTCTTCTGCGTGATGTTCAAAAAATCTACGGCCACTTGCCTGGGGAAGGCAAAGTAAAATCTTGCAGCGCTTAAGCAACAGAAGAAGGCAAGAAGTCGAAAATAGACGGCGCCGTGAGCGTTTACGTGACCACGGGAGGTTGAGATGTTGCGGACAAGTTAAGAATCGACAAACCTTATATCGTCTAGAGAGATACGTTGAAATCTCTTGATATGGGTTTTTGTGTAGAACGGAGAATCGGTGAAACATATACACTTGCATTTGTGTAAGTCCTTTAATAAATTATCTATGGAGATATGGATGACTTGAAAAGTATGTTTGGTGTGTGTGTGTGTGTGTGTGTGTGTGTGTGTGTGTAATAGAGAGAGAGAGAGAGAGAGAGAGAGAGAGAGAGAGATTTATAAGTAGATACTTTAGCTGAACCCTTGCTCAGCACAATAATGTTATTGTAGACCATGGATCTGATACAGATTCTGTAGAATATACCAAAGGCCTTAACTTCGGAACATCCAATATATATATATATGTGTGTGTGGGGGGGGTCTGTGTGGGTGTGTATGAGACTCTTTGGGCGTGTGTTGGGGGGAATGAACAAAACATTCCGAAAGAATGTTTTTGCTTGAATCAGATAAGTGCTTAAATACTCAACTATTGAACAGGATAACGCTTAAAATAAATAATGTTTTCTTATTCACTCTTATTATTGTGATATATAAATTGGCCGACCACAGTTGAGGGCGACTCGAAGGCGCTCTTGTTAATAGCTATTGCACCAAAGTGTATGGGGACTGTGCTACTCCTTTCCTTGGATAGCTCCGATTAACCTTGATATGTATCTTATAATACTGACTTAAGCAAGCAGCAATCAAGTATCATTTTTGAGTCTTTGGTATGGCTCAACTGGGGATTGAACCTATATATATATATATATATATATATATATATATATATATATATATATATATATATATATATTGTTCCAATGATATATGTATATATATATATATACATATATATATATATATATATATATATATATATATATATATATATATGTATAAGTTTATATATATATATACACGTGTGTTTGTGTGTGTGTATGTGTGTGTGTTTGTGTTTGTGTTAGTATACATATATATATACATATGTATATCAAAATAGTGTTGGTTGTCACTATCTCACTTCATGGCTTTGTGGCAGACCAAATGAGATATAATTTGATGAGTGTTCAATATCTGTGATAGAGATATTATATAATAATAAGGAATTATATATTAGGTTTTATACATATTTAATAGAAGCGGAGCTTGTCTGCGACTTCGCGTTTCATGACGTTTTGTAAACGACAATCATCAAGTATTCGTTTTCTGCCTGTTATTTTTTATTGCCTATCATTGTTATTATTACACACACACACACACACACACACACATATATATATATATATATATACATGTTTATATATATATGTATACACGTATGTAAACACAAGTATATATATGTATGTATATACACATATATATAAACACACACACACACACATATATATATATATATATATATATATATATAGATATATATATATATATATATATATGTCTGTATATACATATATGTGTGTCGGGGTGTATTCAGAAAAATCCTTTACTTTTTTACTGCGT
>CAUZXS010000495.1:0-55000 GCA_963585895.1 Sepioteuthis lessoniana
GATTAAAGCACGTGTGTGTGCCAGATAATGAACTCACAATGCATTTCAATTTATTCAAGACTATGTGCAAGTATTATTGACAGATTAAATGATTGCATTAACAAATCAGAACATGCATAGGTTCCAAAACCAGAATTTAGAACCCCAGGCACAGTCCAGATGTGGATAAAAAACTTGGCACTGTGCCTAAGGGTATTGCAATATTATTTTCTGTTATACATATATATATTAATATACATTTCCTTGCTAAACACTCTTATGAAAGAATGCATCACAGACATATATATATATATATATATATATATATATATATGACAATCATATATGGTTGTCACTATCTCACTTTGTGGGTTAGAGGTAGATCAAATGCAGTATAATTTTGAGAGTGCTCGATATCTGGCAGGATAAGGAGATTCATACCTTTCCCGAGGGTGTTTGTCTGAAAGTGAACATAATAGCCCGACTGGAGTGTGAACTTGCTTACTACAATACTGCAGTCCAGTGTTTTAACAATTACCCAACAAGGACACCCCATCAATATTTGTAATAGAGCTATTATATAATATTATAATAAATGAATATATATATAGAGAGATAATAGCATGGATGCTCATCTGCGACTACTGATTTCATGCTGTCTTTACATGGCAAGCATCAGGCAGAAGAAACCAGTGGTCACAGAAAAGCATCCATGCTATTACATATATATATATATATATATATATATATATATATATATATATATGATATATTTTGTTTTATTATTATAATATATATGTGTGTGTGTGTGTGTGTGTGTGTGTGTGTGTAATATATTTTTATTTATTATATATATGTATGTATATACGTGTAATATATTTTTATTTATCATTGTATATATATATATATATATATATATATATATATATAAACTAATATATTTTTATTTATTATATATATATATATATATATACTAATGTATTTTTATTTACTATATATATATATATATATACTAATGTATTTTTATTTACTATATATATATATATATATATACTAATGTATTTTTATTTACTATATATGTATATATACTAATGTATTTTTATTTACTATATATATATAATATATTTTATTTACTATATATATATATATATATATATATATATTTTATTTACTATATATATATATATATATATATATATATATTTTATTTACTATATATATATATATATATATATATATATATTTTATTTACTATATATATATATTTTATTTACTATATATATATATATATATATATATATATTTTATTTACTATATATATATATATATATATATATATATATTTTATTTACTATATATATATATATATATATATATATATTTTATTTACTATATATATATATATATATATATTTTATTTACTATATATATATATATATTTTATTTACTATATATATATATATATTTTATTTACTATATATATATATATATATATATATATATTTTATTTACTATATATATATATATATATTTTATTTACTATATATATATATATATATATATATATATATATTTTATTTACTATATATATATATATATATATATTTTATTTACTACATATATATATATATATATATATATATATATATATATATATATATATATATATATATATTTTATTTACTATATATATATATATATATTTTATTTACTATATATATATATATATATTTTATTTACTATATATATATATATATATATTTTATTTACTATATATATATATATATATTTTATTTACTATATATATATATATATATATTTTATTTACTATATATATATATATATATATTTTATTTACTATATATATATATATATATATTTTATTTACTATATATATATATATATATATTTTATTTACTATATATATATATATATATATATATTTTATTTACTATATATATATATATATATATATATATATATATTTTATTTACTATATATATATATATATATATATATATATATATATTTTATTTACTATATATATATATATATATATATATTTTATTTACTATATATATATATATATATATATATATATATATATATATATATATATATATATATATTTTATTTAATATATATATATATATATATATATATATATTTTATTTAATATATATATATATATATATATATATATATTTTATTTAATATATATATATATATATATATATATATATTTTATTTAATATATATATATATATATATATATATATATATTTTATTTAATATATATATATATATATATATATATATTTTATTTACTATATATATATATATATATATATATATATATATATTTTATTTACTATATATATATATATATATATATATATATATATATTTTATTTACTATATATATATTTTATTTACTATATATATATATATATATATATTTTATTTACTATATATATATATATATATATTTTATTTACTATATATATATATATATATATATATATATATATATATATATATTTTATTTACTATATATATATATATATATATATATATATATATATATATTTTATTTACTATATATATATATATATATATATATATATATATATATATATATTTTATTTACTATATATATATATATATATATATATATATATATTTTATTTACTATATATATATATATATATATATATTTTATTTACTATATATATATATATATATATATATATATATATATATATTTTATTTACTATATATATATATATATATATATATATATATATATTTTATTTACTATATATATATATATATATATATATATTTTATTTACTATATATATATATATATATATATATATATATATATATATATATTTTATTTACTATAGATATATATATATATATATATATATATTTTATTTACTATATATATATATATATATATATATATATATATAATAATATATTTTATTTACTATATATATATATATATATATATATATATATATATATATATATTTTATTTACTATATATATATATATAATAATATATTTTATTTACTATATATATATATAATAATATATTTTATTTACTATATATATATATATATAATAATATATTTTATTTACTATATATATATATATATAATAATATATTTTATTTACTATATATATATATATATAATAATATATTTTATTTACTATATATATATATATATATATATAATAATATTTTATTTACTATATATATATATATATATATATATTTTATTTACTATATATATAATAATATATTTTATTTACTATATATATATATATTTTATTTACTATATATATATATGATAATATATTTTATTTACTATATATATATATATATATATATATATATAGTTATATATTTTATTTACTATATATATATATATATATATATATAGTAATATATTTTATTTACTATGTATATATAAACTGATATATTTTTATTTGTTATGTATGCATGTGTATATATATATATATATATATATATATATATATATATATATATGATTGTGTGTGTCAGATCTTATTAATCCTATCATGTAACCATGTCCATTTTTATAAACCTTTTCATTGGATTCATATTTTGAGCACAACTTTATAAATAAGCTTCTTCAGCATAATTAGTCTTATTGAGATTGGGTTGAGAAAAGAGAAGAAATGAAGACCCGCTAAGAGCTTCTTATAACAATACTTGGAAATGATTTTGAAAATTGCTTGACTCAGTCAATTTTCTCTCTCCTTGATGAAACAATGCTCTCACGTGTTGAAATACGAATTGAAAGTTGCCACCTCATCAACTAAATGGAATGGTTTAAGTCCTATTGTGAAGAACATTAATTGTAACATTACCAGGATTTTAGTAGCTTTTAAACGTAACCATCTAGATTGTCATAGTATGTGGCACGGGTTAGAAATAAAGAAAAAAGTCTCAAAATCACATTCCTTTCCCTTAAGATGTATAGTTAACCTTCCTGCTGCTCTACTAATTGAGCAACAAGAATGCTTGGATACTTTAGACTTGATTAGGCAACCAGTCAAGGAGAAGGAAAACTCTCAATTGACAATTATGGCACAGTACAATCACCAATCTCATTGTTTGGTTCAATTTGATGTATTGCAGTTTTTATTATAAATAATCTTCGCTTCGTATTATTTTGGTATTACTAACTGCACTATAACTTATGCCCCTCTGTATCAGAAGAGTTATACGGTAATTGCATTAATTTTAATTTCTAAGGAGACGTGCTTAGCATTAAGTTTATTGAAGAAAATGGAATCTAAAAGTCTATTTCAAATCCTGGGTAAAGCTGTTTGTTTCACCCGTTAATGCTCTTGGGAAAGATATAAATCCGTTTCATCTCTGACGTCTTAGCTATGAGTAAACTCTAGGGAAGACTGTTCTTCAGCCTTGGGTAGGCAACCAATCTAGGTGATGGAAAACTCTGAACTGAAACCAGCTTTACTCAGCCCAGTTGGCTGGGGCCTGAAGAATATATCAACTGCATCTCAGCAGAGGGGTAAAAACCCCACCCCCAACGAGTGTCTTGGATATGACACTAAACTGCATCTGATGATAAGGTTCCAGTCCTGGAGCTCTGAAGAATGTTGAATACCCTTCTGTTCCCATTACTCCCAGGTCCACTCTGACCTGGCATGATAGTACCTATTAAGGGCCTATCAATGGATTAAATAGAACTGTTTAAGAATTCAACTGTGTGCAAACAAATGGCTGATGTGGAATTGTTGGTACTACATATTGCTTGAAATCATTTAACTGTGTGCAAATAAAACTATTAGTGTTAGATAAGAATACTTGAAAGCAAAAATTGGTTTATTGGTTTTAGTGGTAGAGTGTTCGCCAATGGCCTGGGAGACTGGGGTTCATTCTCTGGTCGAGTCATACCAAAGACTCAAAAAATGGTACTTGATACCTCTTTGCTTAACACTCAGCATTATAAGGTACATATCAAGGGTAAAGTGGAGCAATCCAGGGAAAGGAGTAGTGCACTCCTCTACACCTCGGTGTTGCAGCTATTGAAAAGGGAGCTTTCGGGTAACCCTTGACTACAGTCACCAACTTAACCTACTGTCGTATTTGGTACCATTTAGCTGTGTGCAAATAAAACTATTAGTATGAGCACTACTTGAAACCACTTCAGTGTACAAACAAATGATTTATATTAAATAGAATTATTAGTGTTAGATAGCAATACTTGAAACCATTTAACTGTGTGCAAACAAATGAGTTCTGGATATTTTAAATATGTTATCTACAAACTAGGTGTTTAGAAATCATATATGTTTAATATATACATGTATAAAAAGGATTCCAACAAATACTTTTTTAAAAAATTATTCATGTTAGATATCAACAATTGAAACCATTTAACTGTGTACAAACAAATAATTCACATTGAATAGAATTATTTATTTTAGATAGGAATACTTTAAACTATTTAGCTGTGTGCAAACAAATGAGCTCTGACTTGTTTAAAAATGTTACCTACAAACTATTTGTATACAAATAATATATCTATGTGTATAAACAGGATTTGACATTAAATAACCCACACGGATTGATATGTCATAAAAACCAATTGTATTTGAGGACTGTATTAGTTATTGTTTTTATATAAACTACACTCCTACATTAGTTATGAGTAGGTCCTGAAAAGTTCATTGGGTAACCTAGAAATGAATGACTTGGAGCCATGATACGTACATGTTATTCCAAATATTCATCTCGCTGTGTCACACGTTTGGTATGTCATTTCTTGGGTTTCATTAAACAGCTCCAAAAATCAACCAAATTTATTTTTAAAATATTCTCTATCCATCTTGCATGGATTGAGGAATTTTCAAGACTTGTAAATGGACACAGCAGCCCAACTTCAAATCCTATCCTGCACCAGTCTAATTGTGTCACATTGTGCTTGAAACCCTTGCAAAAGTTATGTATCCTGCTATTCTCCCTGCAGCTATGGCTAAATTGTAGGGTAGACTGGGCTCTTTAGCCTTGGTATGGCAACCGGTCTAGGTGAAGAAAAACTTGTCATATCCTGTGTAGAGGTTAGGTTAGCAGCGAAATAGGTTCTAGTTGGTTTCAGAAGAGGAATCAACTTATTGGGCACAAGTCAACTTACTTAACTTGCAAAATGAACTGATGGATGTTCACCCATCGGACATAAGCAAAATGCTGCACTTTTCCACTTCAAACTTAGTCTCTTTTATGTTCATCAAATCTTGCCACTTCACGTGGGCTTATCACATTCTCCTCCATAAAACAAATCACACCTCTTGTGTCCTTTTCTTCTTCTGGTTTCTGCATACTGGTAGCAGAGAGAGCACACCTTCTGTTTCTTCGAGGTAAGATTATTCGTGGCATTGTTCGCCAATGGTCCGGGAGACCTGGGTTCAATCCCAGATCGTGTCATACAAAGACTTTAAAAATGGTACTTGATACCTCCTTGCTTAACACTCAGCAATATAAGGTATGTATCAAGGGTAAAGTGGAGCAATCCAAGGAAAGGAGTAGCGCCCTCCCCTACACCTCGGTGTAGTAGCTATTGAAAAGGGAGCCTCTGGTTGCCCTCGACTAAAGGGAGACAACTTTACTTTACTTACTACTATATTTATACCCTAGTAAGTCTACTTGTTTGTCTTTTTCTCACTTGTCTGTCAAATTTTCTTTGTAATACCGCATTTTGTGTGAGGGCAACTGTGGTAGGTTGTCATCTTTTACGTATTGAAATAGTGTCTACATTATCTTCTGTTTGCAAGATTAGCTCTCGTTAGGCAATAGATAATGTGAGGAAGACTTTTCTGTATCTAATCTGCTGTTAATAATTCATTTTGTTTGGTCGAAACCAAACACGCCCTGTAGTAACTTTTGTATACTCTTTTATATACTTATACACCGGTCGTATTTTGGTATTAGTGGATGTCTGAAAATGTAATAGAAAGCATCTTTGGAATAGAAAATCACCTCGTTTCTCTATTATAGAGGAAATAGTTATTAGCTAATGATAATATAGGGACAATTCAGCCTGGAGCGTTTTTCTATTCTCTGTTGCCTTTTTTTTTCTCTTGTTTACACAGCTTTTTCACTGGGGATTGTTTTGCCGATATATCTCGTTGTCTTTTCATTTTTATTCCAAGTGTTTATGATTGGTAGATTATCATTATGCAATAATGATGAGATGATCAGTCTAAACGTTTTTCTTTCTCTCTCTCGTTGTTCTTTTTTTTCCCTCCATTCTCTCTTTCTTTTCTTTCTCTTGCTCTCTCCCTCTCTCTTTTTCTCATCTCTCTCTCTCTCCCTCTCTCTTTACTTTTTCTGTTTTATTCTTTTTATTTCTCTTTTTCTTTTTTTCTCCATTTTCGTCTCGTTTTCATTTCTCTTTTTTTTCTTCCTCTCTCTTTTTCTTTTTCTTTTTTTTCTACCTCTTCTTTTTCGACATCTATCTCTTTTTCTCTCTTCCTCTGACTTTCTCTTTCTCTCGTTCTTTTTTTTTTTCCCCGTCAATTTTCTATTTTTTTTATCTCTCTCTCTTCAGTTCATTTCATATCTTTTCTATTCCTTTTTCCTCTCTCTCTCTCTTCAACTTATGTCATATTTTTTCTGTTCCTTTTTCCTCTCTCTCTCTCTCTCTTCAACTTATTTCATATTTTTTCTATTCCTTTTTCCTCTCTCTCTCTCTTCAACTTATTTCATATTTTTTCTATTATTTTTCCTCTCTCTTTCTCTCTTCAACTTATTTCATATTTTTTCTGTTCCTTTTTCCTCTCTCTCTCTCTCTTCAACTTATTTCATATTTTTTCTATTCCTTTTTCCTCTCTCTCTCTCTCTCTTTCTTCAACTTATTTCATATTTTTTCTATTATTTTTCCTCTCTCTTTCTCTCTCTCTCTCTCTTCAACTTATTTCATATTTTTTCTATTCCTTTTTCCTCTCTCTCTCCCATTTTTTTCTAGTTCTCTATTTTTGTTTCTCTCTGACCTCTCTTTCTGATTTTTTAGCCTCTCATTTCTCTCTCTCTCACTCTCTCTCTTTTCACTTTTTCGTTGTTTTTTCTTCATATTTTCTTTTGCTCTCTTTCTCTCTTGTCCATCTCTTTCTTTCTCTCTCTCTCTCTTCTATTCTCACCCCCCTCTCTCTTTATCTTTTTTTTTTTCCAGATAACTTGCTTTCAGTTTTCTGGCGGGGGCGGGGGTCGCCTCATAAATTGTATCTCTAAATCTCTCCTTGATTTCCTTTTCTCTTTCTGCCAGTTTCTTACCCTGTTTGCCTACCCCCCCTCCCCCAAACTGTTCCTAATAATTTTCCCTTTTGACCTCTAACTATATCTGCTCATCTACTTTTTTCTCTTCAATTATGGGGGAATCTCCATGGCATAGACTCGACTGCGATATTGCAGTAAGTGAGTGCACACTCCAGTCATACTATCACTTTCAGATTAATACCCTCGGGAAAGGTATGAATACCCTTATCCCCCCTCCCTCTCACCATCTATGGGTTTAATAGCATGACTAGTGTCCTTTTGCAATGATGGCTTTGGCATTAAGTAACCCACACATGTTGATGTGCATTTAAAAACAAAGAAACCAAGCCAGTCAATTAGAACACATTTTCTTTTTTTTACCATCCACACACACACAATCTTTCCCTCTCTCTCATTTTGTTATACCTTTCTGTACTCTTTCTCTCTCTCTCTCTCCAGAATGATTTCAGTGAGCACATATATCTCTCTCTCTCTCTCTCTCTCTCTCTCTCTATATATATATATATATATATATATATATACACACACACACACATACACGTATATCAATTGACTCTTCTTTTAACCTTTTTTCCCTCTTTTTGTAAGTCACTCTCTTCTTCTCTTTTTTTCTCTTTTCGTTGTTCTTAGAGGGAGAAAGAGAAAGACAGAAAGTGTTCTCTCTCTTTCTCTCTCTCTCTCTCAGTGATACTCTCTTTTCAGAATCATTTAGTGTGGATGTATTTCTGTTTTTCTCTCTTCCTCTTTTTATCTATCTATCTATCACTTAATTCTTCTCCTTTTACCTTTCTTCCCCCTTTCTGTTATTCACTATCCTCTTCTTTTTTTTTCTCTTTTTGTTGTTCTTGACTTAGAACACACACACTCTCTCTCTCTCTCTCTTATTCACTATCCTCCTCTCTTTTTTTCTCTGTTATTCTTTACTTAAGACACTCTTCCCCTCTCTCTCTCTCTCTCTCTCTCTCTCTCTTATTCACTATCCGCCTCTCTTTTTTTCTCTTTTCATTGTTCTTGACTTAGAATACTTTCTCTCTCTCTTCTTTCTCCTGAAAGAAAAACTCTTTGACTCTGTACCATTTTTATCATTCCAACTCAAGAACTGGTTCTAATGGAATAATGGCTAAGAAATATTTGACCAAATTTTTTTTTCTCCTTCTCCACTCTTCGTTATCTTTTCGTATTTCTTCTTTTGGGCAGGAAGTTATTATGTAATAATAGAAGAACAATCTGCCAAGGAGACAGCCGCTTTTCTTCCCTCACTATTTTTCTTGTTTCAATTCTTCAGCTTGAAAATCATTGCCATGAAAGAAAAAGCAAATGGCATTTTTCTTAGAGTCTCTAGAGAATTTCCTCTCTGGTGAAGGCAAAAATCTTTTTTTTATTCCTTTTTTTTTTTCACTTAATGTAGTCAACACCCAAACCGTTAATCATTGAGCTGTTGTTGATGTTTCTTGAGGTTCAGTGCCTGAGGTTAAATATTTAATCCATGCGAAAGATTTTAGAAGTGTAAGATAATTTTTTTTTTTTCGGTATGAATGACTAATTTTACTACATTTTTGAGTTGTCTAAATTTCTAGGACGAAGCTTGATGATTTTTATCATTAAGGGTTTTCAGACTATTGTCTTTATCTTTATTGTTATTTCTACAATGTTTCGGCTGATATGTCCTCTGGCCTTCTTCAGGTGTTTGTCGAACTGGGGGAACCTTCACAGAACTTCGAACTACGTCCTTTATTGAATCCATGAAGGTTGCTTTTTCTGATTCCATAAGCCATAACCGAGTACAAGAGTTAAGTATTCCTGTATTGTTAGTTACCTGCAGTCAGGATTGAACCTGCAACCTCCAGATGATTGTCTCCTTAGAAGCTTAGGGAGGTTGCAGGTTCAATCCTGACTGCAGGTAACTAACAATACAGGAATACTTAGCATAGTAAAAGAAAAGCTCTGGTCAGCTGCAGATTTTCATTCAGTTCATTGAGAGAAAATAAAGTTGACCACTACCAACTAGTAAATACAGCCGTGCATGTTACATTACTAGGCTGAATTCTAACAGGCCAAAGTAATTTAAACAAAAAAAGAAATAATCCATTTCTGGCCTGATAAGAAATTAACCTAAAGAGAAAATTATCTTTAAAAATTGAACAGATTAAATAATATAATCCAGTTGGTCGAATTTATCTGCCATTATTTTTATTCCTTTCAACATTAAAATGTATATTTACATTTTGTCTTTTACTAATCCACGAATTATAAAACGGCTGTGAGTTACCTTGCTTTTTAAATTTTTAATCGCCTCTATGATTTATAGACACTGTTTGATAAATTTAACGCATAATTAATTACATTTTAATATTGAATTTTTAAAGTTTTTTTGTGATATTTTCTTTAACAAAACTGATTAACAAATGCATTGCATTTGGCTATTCGATGGGATATCATACCAAAAGAGAAAAAGTATCGACATTTTCTTTTTCTCTTGGAAAATCCGATCTCCTTGAGAAATGGGTGAAATTTGCTTACCAAAATGACTGGTTTCCTACGAAAAAATTCGGTTCTCAGAATCAAACATTTGAAAATCATAAAAGCGAGGTAACTCACAGCCGTTTACGATTTGTGGATTAGTAAAAGACAAAATGTAAAAATATGAATTTTAATGTCAAAAGGAAGACAAATATCAGATAAATTCTACCGACAGGATTATATTATTTAATCTGTTCAATTTTTAAAGTTAATTTTCATTTTAGATTAAATTTATATGCAGCCATGAATGGATTACATTTTTTTTGTTAACATTACTTCAGCCTGTTAGAATTCAGCCTTGTAATGTAACATGCGGGGCCGTATTTACTAGTTGGCCGTGAGCTGAAATAACATTGTAAAAATTGTTGACATTTTTATTGATGAAAATGCAATGATTAAAATGTAAAATCAAGAAACTGGAAGAATTTAGCCTTCCTAGATTTGCTAATATCAGCGTGAATTATTTGGGCTTTTCTGATTTCCTTTCCCCCTTTTTTTTTTTTTTCAAATATGAGATAGCTTTGAGATAATGTTTAAAATGATTTTAGATTATATTAATACCTTGGCTCTGAAAACATTATTATTACCAACCGTGTTGGCATTGCTTAGAATACGCTAACTGTATTCTCTGCTGTGGCGGTAAGTTCCCCCCATCCAGAGCTTCTGCATTTTCAACTACCATAAGAAATGCCACCATCTGAAGTGTTATGACTAATATGACTGTTTAAACTTTAATCGCACTATTTTGTACACTTTTTACGCTCATACCCTTTCTAAAGGCATGTACCCTCCTCATGTGTTAAATTGTATCCTCATTCTTTTTTGGTTGTGATTTTTTGGACTGTTGTCCTCATCTTTATTGTTGTTAGTTGAAACACAATGCTGAGGCCACTGTATTCTCCAGCTTTCCTCAGGTGTCCCTTGTTTATCTGGGCATAGAAATGATTCAACCTGGGAAACGTGTTTCAACAAAAAACAATAAAGATGAGGACAGCAGTCTGAAAAATCATAACCAAAATAACATACGTCAAGCCTCATCTCAAAAATTCAAACAGATAGTATCAATACTATTCTTCTACAAGGATGGCTTTGGTATTAAATAACCCATGGAGGTTGATATGCCATTAAACAAAGAAACCTAACCAAACCATCTCAAATTCATTAACAGGTATCATCATCATCATCATCATGTCGTGGTGGTAGCATGGATATCCCCGACCCTCTCTCGCCACTTTTACCTATCGTTCATCACCTCTGGCAGGTCTTCTGGACTACATCCCGTATCCTCACATAGTTGCTGAATGTATGTTCGTGCTGGTCGTCCTGATTTTGCTCGGCCATATGTGGGGGTCCACAAGAGTACATCACTTATGAGCTCGTCCCTGCTTCTCCAGCAGTGTCCTGCATGTCTGGTTTGTCTAACTTGAATAGTTTTTGTGATAGGAGGCAGGTGGCCGTGCAGTTGGTGTCTTGTGGGGTGTTGCCGCCAGGACTTGTTCAAGATTGCTCGCAGCATTCTTGTGTAATTGCCGTCTAGCTTCTTAACAGGTATATTCATCCATATGTAACAATTCTGTCATTTATGATGGGAACTATACGAGACAGATCTAGTCATCATTGCTAGGGAAGCTAAACGGCATAACTTGACTAGTTACCTGTCATCTTTTGATATTTCTTTTCACTTAAAACATCCTGGTGTCTTAGACTCTTGAACAGACTCCTTATCCTACCAGATTACTTCTAAGACTGCTGGTTGTAGAAATGAAGCCGGCAAGGTTAATCATCTATTTCAAAGAATTTTATTTTCCATTCTATAGATTTCAGTGTCTTTGTTTTAATGCCGTATCAACCTCCATGGGTTATCTTATATTGAAGCCATTTTTGTTGAAGAACAGTAGTGGTACTATTTAACCCGTAGCCGGGGGGAAGTTAAGAGTATTAGTCCGAAAGTAATTGTGCCACTGGTGTTTAAATTCACTTACTACGATACCACAGGTTGGCACATTAGCCACTATGCCCTTTCTATAGGCTGACCCAGCTTCTGTTTTTTCAAACAGGATTGTAAAATTTTCGTTTCCGATGTCTTTGTTTAATGGCATATCAACCTTCCTGGATTATTTTTTAGGTTAGCTTAGGATATTTGATTTAATGGCATATCAACCTTCCTGGATTATTTTTTAGGTTAGCTTTGGATATTTGATTTAATGGCATATCAACCTTCCTGGATTATTTTTTAGGTTAGCTTAGGATATTTGATTTAATGGCATATCAACCTTGTGGTTTACCCTTGGTCCAATAATGGCAGAATGGAGCTGCTACCGAGTTGAATGATTTGTAAGCAAATAGTTTGTATGTAACTTTTGTTTTAAATGAGTTAGAGCACATTTGTTTGTGCACAGTTAAATGGATTTAAACATTGCTATTTGACACTAATAATTTTACTTAATATTAATTATTTGTTTGCACACAGTTAAATGGTTTCCTGTATTGCTATTTATATATACAACTATTTATCAAGTATTCTTATTTAACACAAACACAGGGCACACAGCTATATGGTTTCAGGTTGGTTGGTTGGTTTTAATTGCATATCAACCTCCATAGGTTATTTAATGCCAAAGCCTGTTTATACATATTATATGTATGGTTCTTAAACACATAATTTAATGATACCATACTAAAACCAAACAACTCATTGACTCGCATACGAGTAAATATTTCCAAGTATTTCTATATATATTTACCAACCCCTCCGCTCGGGCAGGATATGACACAAGGTCAATTTTTAAGCAGAGTTTAACTGGTTTCAATTCAGTTTTCCTTCTCCTAGACTAGTTGCCTCACCAAAGCTGAAGAACCTAGTCTGCCCTACTATTTACCCATAGCTGGAGGGAGGAATTCAGAGTTTTCCTTCTCCTAGACTAGATGCCTCACCAAATATTTCTATGACATTAGTTTATTTAGTGTTAATTTTTTTTTTTTTTCATTATTTCTCACTACTATTTCTACTAATACAAACATAATAGTATTTGTATTCAGCAATAATTTGCTTTCAGTTGATTAGTTTGTTGTGTTTTCAGGATTGTAACGAAGTCTATATCTTCTGGTACGATCCGGTCTTTTTCAAGAAAGACAAATGGTTTCAAAAAACTAATATTAATCCTGAGTTAATTATTGAACAGTTCTACTTGACCTATAGATGGGCCACTAACAAGTACTATGACTCCAGGTCAGAGTGGACCTGGGCGTGATGAAAAGGTTTTCCTCTAACTTCAGGACCAGAGCCTCACCAACAGATGCAGTTTGGTGTTATACGTAGAACACTTGAAGTTTTCTCTTTCTCTAATATGATTAACCCTCAGCCACAGCTTCCTAGCACCATTAAGATAAAAAGGGTTGAGTGTTTATTTGCCACCAGAGCAATTTAAAGAATACAGTCCTGGCAATCTTATCAGTGCTAGGCCCTGACATGACCTGCTGATTGATCGGATTGGGACTCTCCAACCACCCATCTCACCCTTTAAGAGCCAAAATAGAGTGTTGCAGATCACATGTCCAGGTCATGGATTGCTCGACCACCAGGATCCTGTCTTTAAGCATTACAGGTCATCACTCACATCTAACAGGTGTTCCTTGTTGGATAGGTTTTACTCCCTGCAGAAGAGCAGTCGATGTATCCTATCACAGCGGCCAACAGGGCGGATGTTATTTTTTAATGCCAAAGCCATTCTTATAAAAGAATAGTAGCGTCAATATTTAACCCTGGTGGGATAAGGTTTGATCCCAAGAATGGTAAATCAGATATAACTTTCTTTTAAAAAGGATAGTTTGGTTATAAATAATACCTAATAATATCTGTTTTGATTGCATAATATTCCACTAGAAATGGCTATTGGTGTATTTGGTTTTAAAAATAAATTAAGATAATATGTGTTTAGAATAAATGAGGAATTTTTTTTTGTTTTTTAATAAAAAAGAAAAAAGTCATTTTTTTGCATACTGTTGTATATTTTCAATTTTCCTAACTAATTTAAGACCACAACTATCAAACTGACTTTCAGTCAAAGGTTTGTGTGCAATAAAACTAACGACCAAACCAGTTTATTATCTTGTTGCTCCCTTCTCATGTTTTTCTTTCTTTGTGTTCACTTGTGTCATTTCAACCAGGTTTCTAAATCAGAAATAGAATGTCTTTCTTTAAAAAGGATTTCTAATAATATCTGTTTTGATTGCACAATGTTCTACTAGAAATTCTTGGTATATTTAGTTGAGAAAAAAAAAATTAATATAAAATACTTCAGGATTAAAATGAGGAAGAAAAATTGTTTTTTTCTTTCAAAATAAAAAAAAAGAAGAAAGAAGTTAATTCAAATAATTATTTTTCTATAATAGAACCTAAAGTAAAACTGACTTGTCTTTATCTGACGAGACTAAATATAGAAGTGTCTTGTTTAGGTACCTTAAAGAAGGTTTCTATTTTTCGTGTTCAGATCTAAAAGCTACCATAAATAAATAAATTAAAAAAAAAAAAAAATTGGCTTGCTTAATGAATTTTCTTGAGTTAAACACTGACGGCTGGTCTTTAAGTGTAAACCATCTTTAGAAATCCAGCCTTATCCTCAAAGTAGACGTTCCTCTCTCCCGACCCAGACTGAGCAGCAGACTCAATGGAGGTTACACAAAGGCTCTACAGTGATTACCTCCCCTTGCTATTCTGACAAGCATTTTAAAGGCAGAACTGATTGCTCTTTTCTAACCAATGGAATGTATACAAAACGCATTCAAAATAGCAATTATATTGAATGAAATTGTCCAATCAGACCTTGACAAACAGTTGCAGTCCAACAAAAAACTGTGCTGCTCAATAGAAAGCAAACTAATTATAACCATCAAGACTAGAACTTAATCACAATGTTTCTATGTGCTGCTAATAAGAAAGGGTTGCAATTTCAGTTCTGAGTTAAAGTCTGGATTTATAGAATCTGTACCATTCAAAACCAGCTGGGGGGATTTCTAAAGAATGTGATTATTTTAACTCAGCTGATCAATTGATCAATTATATTCTGTTTGTCCCTGTATATCTATATCTCTTATTGTGTTTTTGTCTGTCTGTCCCTCTGTTTCATAACTAATCTACGGGGTGCATTCAATACATTTCCAGACTTTTTTGTACTGGCACTTAAAATTGTCGAAGACTCTTGAAAATCCAGTATGTTATTGCTATACATCTTATGAGATGACTGACCAATTTTTATGATTTCAGGTTCAAATGAACAGCTACAGCAGCAATTGGAATACACCATACTAAAACCTGATTGTCACAGCTGATGAATTTCAAAAATGCAATCTGGACGTGAGGACGCTTTAGAAGAGCGATATGCAATAAAATTGTTTTAAACTTGGAAAAAATGCCACAGAAACGTATAGAATGCTTCAGACTGCTTTCGGAGCATCTTGCATGAATCGAGCATCAGTTTTTGAGTGGCATAAGAGATTCAAGGAAGGCAGTGAGTCTATGAGGGATGATGAGAGGTGTGGGAGAAGTAAGGAAGTCAATAGACCAGAGTTGATTGGCCAAAGGGTTATGGTTAGTGTTACTATGTTGAGGTTTTAAAGGAGTTCAAGAAAAGATTCCTAGGGAAGAGGCCAGCACTCTTCAAATCGGCTTAGTGGCATTTCCACCAGGACAATGCACCAGTCCACAACTCCATCCTTGTCACAGACTATTTGACCAAGATGGGCATCAAGACAGTTTGTCACCCTCCCTATAGTCCAGACCTTGCTCCTTGTGACTTTTGCTTATTCCCTAAACCCAGAGGCAGTCGTTATGAGACAATTGATGAGATGAAAGAGGCTGTGACGAAGGTGACATGCTCATAAAAGAGGAGTTCCATGGGGCCTTCCAGAAGTTGTTGGAATGGTGAAACAAGTGCATTGCAGCCGGAGGAGATTACTTCAAAGGGAACTAGAGTTTCATCTGTGTACTATCAATAAAAGTGCCCATACAAAAAAAGTCTGGAAACTTATTTAATGATCCTTGTATTCATCTCGAGTTTTGTTTGCCCTGTCAGCTGGGGTTGTAGAATACACCGACTGCATCACTGCAGAGGAGTAAGACCACCTCCCAACGAGTGTCTTAGATATAACACTAAACAATCTGATGGTGAGGTTCCAGTAATGCTGGAGCTTAGGGGAATGCAGAGTACCCCTTCATTGCCATTACTTCCAGGTCCACTCTGGTCTGGAGTGATAGCACTTGATTGGGTCCAATCTATGGAACAAATAGAATTAAAATATGTACTTATGCTAAACTGAATTACTTAAAATAGAACTGTTTTGATATTTAAACTGTGTTCTTATGATAAACTGAATTGCTTGAAATAAAACTGTTTTTGACATTGAAACCGTATTTACGCTAAACTAAATTTCTTGAAATAGAACTATTTTGACATTTAACAGTATGTAAACAAAAATACTTATTCTAAACTAAATTGTTTGAATTAGAACTGTTTGACTAAACTGAATAGCTTGAAATAGAAATGTTTTTGACAATTAAACTGTGTTAGTCAGTAAAGTTGGTCACCTTAGTGGAGAGTGACTTGAAGGTTCCCTTTTCGATAGCTTCTACTTTCCCTGGATAGCTCCACTTTACCCTTAATCCCTACCTTATATGACTGAGTGTTAAGCAAGGAGGAATCAAGTACCATTTTTTGAGTCTTTGGTATGACTTGACCTAGGATTGAATCCTGGTCTCCCAGGCCATTGGCAAACACTCTAAACTGTGTACTTATGCTAAATTGAATTGTTTGAAATAAAACTGTTCATTTGTGTCAAAATAGATTTGGCATTAAATAACCTACAAAAATTGATATGCCATGATACCTTTTTATTTGGTTGTTGTGGGGAGTCTCTGTGGTATAATTACTAAAGTAAGTTCAGACTCTAGTTCTGTTATTACATTCACTTTTAGACTAATACCCTTGGGAAAGGTATGAATGCCATTACGGCCCAGTCAGCTGGGACTGCAGAATACTCCGACTGCAACTCTGCAGAGGGGTAAGTCCCCCTTCCAAATGAGTGTCCTGGATATGACACTAAATAATCTGATGGTGAGGTTCTAGTAATGCTGGAGCTTTGGGAAATGGAGAGTACCCCTTCATTGCTATCACTCCCAGGTCCCTTTTGACCCGGATTGGTATCACCTGACAGGATCAAATAGCATTCCTTGACATTTAAATTGTGTACTTATGCTAAATTGGATTGTTTGAAATAAAACTGTTTTTACATTTAACAGTATATCAACAAATAATTGATGTTTAATTGAATTGTGAGTGATACATAGAAATACTTGGAACTATTTAACTTTGTTGACATTCTAAACTGAATTGTTTGAAATAGAATTGTTTAACTTTGCGTAAACCAAAAACTCTGAACTTAAGCTTAACTGAATTGTTTGAAATAGAACTGTTTTTAGATTTAACTGTGTATAAACAAATGACTGATGTTTAATTGAACTGTTTGTGATACATAGCAATACTTGAAAACATTTAACTGTGTGAAAACAAATCATTGATAGTAAATAGAATTTCCGTATTAAATAGAAATAAGTAAAACCATTTGTGTCACAGAAAATGACCTCAGGCTCGTTTGAAAATGTTATTAAGAAAATATTTTTAGAAATCATATATTTCAAGTTTATATGTATAAAAATGATTTGGCATTAAATAACCTACAATAGTTGATATGCCATAAAACCCAACCAAACCAAATCCTATATATTTAATATATATGTATAAAAAGGATTTGGCATTAAATAACCTACAATGGTTGATATGCTATAAAACCAAACAAAACTAAACCTTTATGCAATGTGAGATTGATTTGTTGATGTATTTTATGGGATACCAACTCTTATAAGTTTTTTAATGCCAAATCCTGTTTATACATATATATCAAATATATATGATTCATGAATGAATTATTGGTAGGTAAACATTTTTAAATGAGCCAAAGCTACTTTGTTTGCACACAGTTAAATAGTTTCAAGTATTGCTATCAAAAACTTGTTGTTTTATTTGCCATAAAACCAAACAAATATAATCGATGGTATGTCAACTCTTTTTGGGTTATCTAAAACCACAACTATCTTTTATTTAAATATTTATTCATTTTTGGCAAGCAAATATCTCAATAATCATAGATGAAAAATTATAAGTAATCATTTTTAATACAAATAATTTGTAACACAGTTTTTTTTTTGGTTTTTTTTTCAAGTATTATGTAATACTAATAATTTATATCCGATGACATGGTTTTAGGTGGTGGCGTAATGGTTAAAGTGCTGGGCTGCTGCCTTGAAGTGAGTAGGTTCAAACTCCAGCCATGTTCTTACATTCACTTTTGGTTAATACCCTTAGGAAAGCTATGAACCCCCTTATCATCCCAGCTATTGGTTAGATAGTATCACTTCTACAAGGATGTCTTTGGCATTAGATAACTTACAAAGGTTGATATGCCATTAAACAAAGAAACCAAACCATGGTTTTAGGTATTCCTCTTTCGGACACAATTTTCACACGGATTGTACCATTTCAAGCATTCTTTTCTAAAAGTAAATTTCAAAGATCTCTTTCATTCATGGTTGAGACTCTAGGTCAGAGTGGATGTGGGACTAATGGTAATAGAGGGGACACTTTACATTCTTCACTGCTCCTGAACTGGATCCTCATCCCCAGATGCTGTTAAGTGTCTTTTGTGACCTAACAAAGGTTACTGAATGATAAATAACCAGAACAAAAGCTGGAAATGAAATGAAAATCTTTATTACATTATTAAAATACAATACTTGCCAGCAGCGTTAAGAAGGTACCCACTGCTTGTGGTGTCTACTTTGTCACCATATTCTACCCTCCCTCAAAATAGTATCTAACGTATTTATGAGGAATGAGACATACGCATTAATGTTCATAGGTACAGTATATAACGGTGTCATATCCAGGAATTACATTGCTCAGTAGGCTGGGGCTGTAGAATACACCGACTGCTTCTTTGCAGAGCGGTAAGACCCCCCCACAACGAGTGTCCTGAATATGACACTAAACAATCTGATGGTGAGGTTCCAGCAGTGCTGGAGCTTTGGGGAATGCGGAGTACCCCTTCATTGTCATCGCTCCCAGGTCCACTCTTGCCCAGAGTGGTAGCACGTGATAAGGGTCCTATCTATGGGTTAAATAGAACTAAACCTTGCTTCTTTCACTATACTGATTTTTGCATTTAAACTGCGTATTTATGCTGAACTAAATTGTTTAAAATAGAGCTGTTTTGACATTGGAACTGCGTACTAGTGCTGAACTGAATTGCTTGAAATAAAACTGTTTTTGACGTCTAAACTGTGTACTTATGCTGAACTGAATTATCTGAAATAAAACTGTTTGACATTTAAGTCTGTATATTGCCCAGTCAGCCGGGGCTGTAGAATATACTGACTGCACCTCTGCAGAGGGGTAAGACCACCCCCCTAACGAGTGTCCTGCATATGACACTAAACAATCTGATGGTGAGGTTCCAGCAGTGCTGGAGCTTTGGGGAATGCAGAGTACCCCTTCATTGCCATTGCTCCCAGGTCCACTCTGGCCCAGAATGGTAGCACCTGATAGGACCCTATCTATGGGTTAAATAGAACTAACAGCATACTTATGCTAAAATGAATTGTTTGAGTAAACTGAATAGCTTGAAATAGAAATATTTTTGACAATTAAACCGTACTTACATTTAAACTGCGTGCTTATGTCTAACTGAATTATTTGAAATAGAACTGTTTTTCGACATTAAAACTGTATTTACACTTAACTGAATTGTTACATATAACTGCTTGAATAGTTTGAAATGGAAATTTTTTTGGACAATTAAACTGTGTACTTATGCTAAACTGAACTGTTTTCAATAGAACAGATTATTTACATAAAAAATGGATTTGGTGTTAAATAACCTACAATGGTTGATATGCCATAAAACCCAACAATTCCAAACCAAACCTGGATGGACAATGTTTTATCTAGTTTCAAAATGAGGAATTATTATTATACATTGATTCAAACTCATGAGTGACATACTCTTGTGGACCCCTTTAGACAAACGAGCAAAGAGGGACGACCAGCTAGAACCCATATACAACAGCTCTGTGCCAATACTGAATGTAGCCTTGAAGACCTACTGGGAGCGATGGATGATAGAGATGAGTGGCAGGAGACGGTCAGGGAGATCTGTGCTGGCGGCGCAACATGATGATGATGATGATAAATTGATTAGGACCCTAGTCTTTGTACAAAAATACTATTCATCCAAATCTGTTAGTGTTGAATGCCAAATTGTATGGCATCATACTTTGTGTAGATTTCTTAGGATTCCTGAAAAGAAAACCAGTTCTAAAGAAGTAACGACACTTCTGGTACAAGTGCTCAGTAAATGTAGACCATTTGTTTGTGTCTGTAATATATATATATAATCTAAAAGAATTTGATATCTTACTCTTTGCGTTGGTTTTATGACAAAACATGTCATTGTATTATAAATACAATCATTAAATGAAACTTGGATTTCCATTCAAACTGAGACTGTTTGTTTGTGTTCACTCTCCATTCTTATTCTTTGATAAAGACAAGTTCTTTCACTATTTCTCTCTTAATGCTAGTCATGATGATTAAAAGTAAAATGAAATATTATGTAGCACTTGAGTAAACCTCTCAACCATAACTACATTACCTGCTCAGGTAGTAGCAGCAAAAAACTCTTACACTTATTGTCAACCTTGTCGAGAGCCTGTTATTATCAGTCTGTCACTACTTCTACAACTATTACCAAAATTATTCTTATGTTGTGGTTTTGAAATAAGTTATTTGCCTCGGGTAAAAATAAAATGAAAAAAAATGTTCAATTCAAACTTTTATTTTAGTTTTTCCGTGATTGTTTTTTTTTTTTTTTTTCTTTTGTATGATTATTATTTCTAAAAATGTTTTCTGGCAATATTTTCGTAGGTTTATTTAATTGTTGAAAATTTTATTACTTGAAAATTCAATTCACACTATTTTTTAATTTTTTTTTTCAAACTCTCCCTACAGGGATTATTATTTTCATCATCATCATCTTCAACATCATTATTATTATACTAACTATCTAAAATTTATTTATTGTTGAAAATACTAAATAATTTTGAATAATAGCATTACATATTTTCTTTTTGTGGGAGATCCAGACGTCAACAAATTAAATATCAATATGTAAATGTATTTATAAACACACATATACACGCATAAATTTGATGTATTGATAGATTGTTAGTGTATAAAAAGGTGTATGTACATTTTATTAAGACAAAAGTATATATATATACACATGTCTATCTTGATTTATACAAGCAATGTTGAGAGACTTGTTTTTACTTTGGTTGAAAGACTTGTTTCCACTCTACCTGAAAAACTTATTTTCCCTTTTAGTTGAAAGACTTGTGTCAATTTTGGTTGAAAGACTTGTTTCTCTTTTAGTTGAAAGATTTGTTTCCACTTATCTCGAAAGATGTGTTTCCTTTTTGGTTAAGATACTTTTTTTTGTTGCTGTTGTTGAAAGACTTGGATTCCTCTTTTCTTGCTCAGCTTTATTTCAATGAATTGTTTCCTCTTTGGTTGAAAGACTTGTTTCCTCTTCAGTTGAAAGACTTGTTTCCTCTTTGGTTGAAAGACTTGTTTCTCCTTGGTTGAAAGACTTGTTTCTACATTGGTTGAAAGACTTGTTTTTCCTTGGTTGAAAGACTTGTTTCTATTTTGGTTGAAAGACTTGTTTCCTCTTCAGTTGAAAGACTTGTTTCTACCTTGGTTGAAAGACTTGTTTTTCCTTGGTTGAAAGACTTGTTTCTATTTTGGTTGAAAGACTTGTTTCCTCTTGAGTTGAAAGACTTGTTTCCTCTTCAGTTGAAAGACTTGTTTCCTCTTCGGTTGAAAGACTTGTTTCTGCTTTGGTTAAAAGACTTGTTACTGCTTTGGTTAAATAACTTGTTTGTGCTTTGGTTAAAAGACTTGTTTCTACTTTGGTTGAAAGACTTGTTTCCTCTTCAGTTGAAAGACTTGTTTCCTCTTCAGTTGAAAGACTTGTTTGTGCTTTGGTTGAATGACTTGTTTCTACTTTGGTTAAAAGACTTGTTTCTACTTTGGTTGAAAGACTTGTTTCCTCTTCAGTTGAAAGACTTGTTTCCTCTTCAGTTGAAAGACTTGTTTCCTCTTCAGTTGAAAGACTTGTTTCCTCTTTGGTTGAAAGACTTGTTTGTGCTTTGGTTGAATGACTTGTTTCTACTTTGGTTGAAAGACTTGTTTCTACTTTGGTTGAAAGACTTGTTTCCTCTTCAGTTGAAAGACTTGTTTCTACTTTGGTTGAAAGACTTGTTTCTACTTTGGTTGAAAGACTTGTTTCTACTTTGGTTTAATGACTTGTTTCTACTTTGGTTGAAAGACTTGTTTCTACTTTGGTTGAAAGACTTGTTTCCTCTTCAGTTGAAAGACTTGTTTCCTCTTCAGTTGAAAGACTTGTTTGTGCTTTGGTTGAATGACTTGTTTCTACTTTGGTTGAAAGACTTGTTTCTACTTTGGTTGAATGACTTGTTTCTACTTTGGTTGAAAGACTTGTTTCCTCTTCAGTTGAAAGACTTGTTTCCTCTTCAGTTGAAAGACTTGTTTCCTCTTTGGTTGAAAGACTTGTTTGTGCTTTGGTTGAATGACTTGTTTCTACTTTGGTTGAAAGACTTGTTTCTACTTTGGTTGAAAGACTTGTTTCCTCTTCAGTTGAAAGACTTGTTTCTACTTTGGTTGAAAGACTTGTTTCTACTTTGGTTGAAAGACTTGTTTCCTCTTCAGTTGAAAGACTTGTTTCCTCTTCAGTTGAAAGACTTGTTTCCTCTTTGGTTGAAAGACTTGTTTGTGCTTTGGTTGAATGACTTGTTTCTACTTTGGTTGAAAGACTTGTTTCTACTTTGGTTGAAAGACTTGTTTCCTCTTCAGTTGAAAGACTTGTTTCCTCTTCAGTTGAAAGACTTGTTTGTGCTTTGGTTGAAAGACTTGTTTCTACTTTGGTTGAAAGACTTGTTTCTACTTTGGTTGAAAGACTTGTTTCTGCTTTGGTTGAAAGACTTGTTTGTGCTTTGGTTGAATGACTTGTTTCTACTTTGGTTGAAAGACTTGTTTCTACTTTGGTTGAAAGACTTGTTTCTGCTTTGGTTAAAAGCCTTGTTTCTACTTTGGTTGAAAGACTTGTTTCTACTTTGGTTGAAAGACTTGTTTCTGCTTTGGTTAAAAGCCTTGTTTCTACTTTGGTTGAAAGACTTGTTTCTGCTTTGTTTAAAAGACTTGTTTCTACTTTGGTTGAAAGACTTGTTTCCTCCTTAGTTAAAAGTTTCACTCTTCATTTTCCACTCTTCATTTTTCAGTAATGTAACTATTTTTTTTGTTCAATAATCAAACTTTTAACTCTGGTTTTGTTGGTTGATAGCGGCATGCACTTTACTTCTGTAGCAGAATTGCTGTTAATTAGTCACAAAGTTTCATATAAGTCATGCAGTGTTTTCAAAGAGGAGACTTGTTGGTCACCACTCTGAGATCAAGCCTACCACGACTACCTGATCCTTCACTATATATATGTGTATATGGCGATTAGAAAACATTGGCAAAGTCAGTGGTGTTTGGTGATAGCCAGTCTCTTACCTATGTGATCATCGGATCAAGACATGTATGTATGCAAGTATGAGTGTGTGTATGTATGTATATATATATATATATATATGCATATAAGTATGTCTATATATATATATATATATATATGTATATAATGTGTGTGTTTGTGAATGTATATATGTTTGTAAATGTGTGTGTGTGTGTGTGTATATATATATATATATATATATTGTCATCCACAGATGTTTTGTTGTATCCACAACTCTTCAGTGTAGCTAGTCATGTAGGATGCTTGAAGCTGGGATCGAAACCCACCCAATTTTACGTTAGAATGAGTTTCAGCCAACAAGCAAACCCTGTCAGTTCAGGAATTATAAGGCATTAAGAAGTAGCTTTCGTTTGTTTACATTTATACCTTACCGGAAACCAGAGTGCTCGATTCGTTTGATGAGCTTTCCATTATGCGAGTGGCCGCTGTAAATTCCTTGTGAGAAACTAAGTCACCAAGTAACATTGACTATGTCTGTACTATCCCTTCTTAGATATATATGTTCTATCTCTGATATTGAGCACTCTCTATTTTTAAATAAAGCAAACCATAGAGCACTCAGTGAGAATCAAATTCATTAAGAATGGTCTGCGAGCTAAACTCAGTGACCATTAATTCTTATAAGACAGCTTTAAAAAACCAAGCACAGTTTAGATTTGGCACAAGGCTACAAGTATGGAACACCTAGTGAGGATTAAACTCACTATTCTGCAACAATTTATTTTCATACTAACTCGCTAAACATCTTATTGTGTAGAGGTGTCCGATAGCTATTGATAATAACTGACTTGGTTTATTTGTTTACCGAGAGTGTGTACATCAAAGGTCGGATGAGTCCTCTTGTAAGATCAAAGGTCATTCTAAAGTCCCGCAGGGCTTAGTCATTGATTCAGGTATTGCTATAATTTCATGATGAATAAAATCTTTTAGCTTGTCAATTGTCTGCAGCCCTCATTTAAAGACTTGGGTTTTCAGATATCCGCAGAGAAAGCAATCACAAAGGTATAGTTCTTGTAAAGATGTCACCACATAATGAGATGAGGTTCCCAGGAAAAATTTATTTCAGAACTACCATAGCCCAATCTGTTGGAGATTTAGAATATAAGTATTTGATAGTTATACTTGAAACCCTATTACTTTGTAAAGTTCTTTGTATTAAGAACTGGTGCTTGAAGCTTGTCAATCTTTAGTAGTAGAGTTGGCGACCTTTGTCAAGGGTGACCCGAAGTCTCCCTTTTCAATAGCTACAACACCAAGGTGTAGGGGAGGGTGCTACTTCATTCCCTGGATTGCTCCACTTTACTCTTTATCCTTACCTTATAATGCTGAGTGCTAAGCAAGGCAGCATCAAGTACCATTTTTTTTAGTCTTTGGTATGACTAGACCAAGGATTGAACCCTGATCTCCTGGACCATTGGCAAAGAAGCTCTAAAACTGTGCACAAATTCAATGTATTAAGAATAGTTAATTGAAGTTATAATTGTTTACAAATCATTATTATCATCAGTTCCTTGAAAAAATAAAATAAAATAAATGATTTCAGTATTGAATAACAGAACAAGGCTTGATGAAAAACCAACCAACCAACCGACAAAAAGATCTGATATTTAATATTGAGTTTTCAATCTAATTATTAGATAAGGAATTTTATTTAATTTTTTTTATGTGCAAACAATATTTTACTTTTACTTTTCTTTATATTTCAACCTGTCAACTGTTCATTATTGATCAGGTGTTGTAATTTTAAATATCTATTTTATTTATTGTAATTCATTTTTATTATTAGACTATTTTCTTTGTCTTTGTTTGTTTACAACATTTCAGCTTTATACCCTTCAACCTTCTTGTGTATTTATTATAGAATCATCAGTGCCAACCATCCATTGTGAAATTCCATACAAATGTGAGGAAATTTGCCCCTTTGCTTTTTTATTTATTTATCTCTTATCAAGGTATTTTTATTTTTTTTAATTAGAAAATCTGAGATGCTGTTTAATTCTCTGCTGGTTTTTTTTGATTGGATCGACTGAAGATTTAAAGTTCATGCCTTCCTTCAAGTGTCTAGTAAGTGAGTTCAAACTCAAGCTGTGCTATTACATTCACTTTTGGACTTGTATGAACCCCTTATTTACCCCCCCCCCCAGCTATGGGTTAGATAGTATCATTGTTGTTCTTTTACAAGGATGAAACACAGTTCTTTTATTTTACACAGTTCTATTATTTAACAATCGTGAGATATTTTCCTGGTGTAATATAATGGCCAAGGGATTTTGTTTTATATGTCTTGCCTTTGGGTTTAGTTGGGCTGAGAACCTGTCAGCTCGGTGCATAGGTTAGTTGGGTGCAGACATGAGCGCAGGTGTTTGCGTGTGTGGAGCGGTTATGTCATTCAGAGATGTCACAATAAGAATCCCAGATAGAGGATGTGTGGCGATTTAGGAATTACCAAAGAACTCCCAACCGGATGTTGACTCGTCGGCTGCCTGATACGAAATGTATAAATGCGTCGCCACGCATAAGGCTCCACGCATCCATCCGGTTAAAATCAGAAAAAAGAAAAATAATAAAATGTAAAGTAGCCAATGAGAAGCGGTCGCGCCAAAATTAGAAGGATTTTGGAGTGGCGAATTTGGAGCCGGTGAAAAGAGATAAATACTCAGGTTTTCTGTGAACCGACCTCTTTTCGGGTAGTGACGTCGAACCGACAACACCGTTTTTACTATCTGGTGTTTTGGGCACCACGCTATGTCTTTAGACGTAGCGTTGGTTAGTCCAATCACCAGGTAAATAAAGGAAAGTCTGAATGAAAAATGTTTTCGTCTCCTATCTGTTCTTATCTTTTCCTTTTTGTATATTTCTTATGGACCTTCTTTGGGCAAGGCATTGCACCGGCCAGTCAACGTGGGGTAAAGCAAAATAACCAAAATATGGAGTCAGATATCTTACGGCAACACAGTCTTGCCCTTAGCCACTGACCTTCATAAAAATTTTAAACCCCACAGATGTAACCAGGGACGTGAGTGACGTCACGCACTGGAAGTGTGGGCTGAGATTTGAAATGTCAGTTAGTTGGGTTCCTGGCTCGTGAGAAGAAGGTTGACTTTCGCGAGCTCACCGAGGCCTTGTGTCGGGTGCGCACATGGTTTGGGGCTGATGGAAAAGTCAGGTGTATCTCTCTACTTATGTCGAAGAAGTCATAAGTGTTTTTTGTGTTTCGGGATTCCTATGTTCTATGTATATATGTTATGAACATTCTATGTACGTTTCACATATTCATGTACAGCTATGTTACACTGGCTTAAACATGTCTGGCCTTAGGAAATTCCTCTGGTTGTTGTTATCTCTGGTTACTTACTAAAAATATTAACTAGACTTCACAAGGAGGGAATCCCTATATTGAACTTGCAACCTCCAGGTGATTGTCTCCTTAGAAGCTTAGGAAACCAATGCTTATAACCATTACGCTATGTGTCCAGCAGGAGGTTGCAGGTTCAATCCTGACTGCAGGTTGTTAACAATACAGTAACTTAACATTTGTACCCGGTTATGGCTAACGGAATCAGAACAGGCAACCACCGAGGATTCAATAAAGGACATAGTTCGAAGTTCTGTGAAGGTTCCTGAGTTCGACAAACACCTGAAGAAGGCTGGAAGACATATCGGCCGAAACGTTGTGGAAATGACAATAAAGATGAAGACAATAGTCCAAAAACCCTTAATGATAAAAAAGTTTGTTGTACTATATACCCATAGCTGGTTCAGAAGACTCATTAAAGACATATTTGACACTTTATAGATATAGCAACTCTTCAGGTTCTGATTTGTATAACATGGGAATTTCTCTTCTTTTTTTTTTTTTTTTTTTTTTTTTCAAACTGGTCTGTAGTCTAAAATGTTTATGGTGGCACGACTTGTGTAATATGTCTTTGGCAGAAATAGCCTGATGGAACCTATGCCTCTGTCAGTGTACAAATGCTTTGAATTCAGAGTTTTTCTGCTTCAAGACTGGTTGCTTTACCAAATCTAAAGAGCCTTGTCTGACCTACTATTTACCCTTAACTAGAGGGAGAATAGCTGGATTCATACCTTTGTGATGCGAACGGATCAAATTCTATCTCTGCTCAAACTGACTCCTTATAAGTTGTGACAGATATTGAAATGTTGTGAATACAATAATTATGAACTCACATATAAAGATATGTCCAAGTTTTTCTTCATCCTAACACCAAAGAAATTAAAGCAATTTGGGGTCACATCAATGAATGAACAAGTTGACATTAGTGTGAGAAGCTACAATGAACGAGAATGACAAGATGGCAAATATGACATGGTGACTATACCAAGGTTAAAGAGCTTAGACTTCCCTACTATTTACCCATAACCGGAGGGAGTAGCTGGATTCATGCCTTTCCCAAAGGCATTAATGCTGTGTGAAATGCAAACAGCCTAATCCAGGGTTTGAACTTGGGTAGCAGAGTCCACTATTGCAAGAGGTATCAAGAGGTTTAATAATTTGGGCAAACTGTAAGGTAAGCATTCTGAATTAAATCAAGCTGTACTCCGTTTAGAAACTGACCATTCATCGCATCCTGCTCACAGTGGAGGGGTTGGGTAAATACAAATATTACAGTACATTTTGAGCTTATGTTTTTACAAGTGAGCTTATTTCAGTAATCACGGTTGATGATTATTTGAATTTAATTAGTTGAGTATTTCATTCACCAATGGTTTGAAAGATCGGGGTGTCAATCCCCGGTTGAGTCATACCAAAGACTCAAAAAATGGTACTTGATGCCGCCTTGCTTAACACTCAGCATTATAAGGTAAGGATCAAGGATAAAGTGGAGCAATCTAGGGAATGAAGTAGCGCCCACCCCTACACCTCAATGTAGTAGCTATTGAAAAAGGAGCCTTTACTTGCTTTACTCATACATAAAATTTAGCAGACGTTTGATAATTCTTATCGAAAGAAATAGAAGTCGATTGATCTTGTTTCCCCTTATGCAAATACTTTCGACACATATCAACAGTATGTTTCAGTTTGTTTTGTGGATAATGACTTTTTCACAATGAATATATATTAAGTAAAGTTGGTGACCTTAGTCAAGGGTGACCCAAAGGCTCCCTTTTCAATAGCTACTACACCGAGGTGTCAGGGAGAGCGCTATTCCATTCCCTGGATAGAACTAAAGTTGGCGACCTTTGTCGAGGGTGACCCGAATGCTCCCTTTTCAATCGCTACTGGATTCTGTGAGGCATGGCAATAATGTGGATTTAAATTGGCTAGTTTTATATTTTTGTTTGGTTTGGTTTGGTTTTTTTGTTTGATACATATCAACCTTTGTAGGTTATTTAATGCCAAAGCCATTCTCCTAGAAGAACAGTAGTGATACTATTTAACCCATAGATGGGAGGATAAGGAGGTTCATACCTTCCCCAAGGGTATTTGCCGAAAGTGAATGTAATAGAGCAACTGGAGTACGAATATATTTTTGTTTAAGATAATTTAAAAAAATTTCTTTTGAGTAAAAATGATTTAGTAACAAATTCAATGAACATATCATCATCAACATCATGTCGTGCTGATAGCATGGATATCCCTGACCCTCTCTCCCCACTTTTCCCTATCGTTTATCGCCTCAGGTAGGTCTTCTGGACAACATTCCGTATCCTCACATAGTTGCTGAATGTATGTTCGTGCTGGTCGTCCTGCTTTTGCCTGGCCATATGTGGAGGTCCACAAGAGTACATCACTTATGAGCTCGTCCCTGCTTCTCCAGCAGTGTCCTACATGCCTGGTTCATGTAACTTGAATAGTTTTCGTGATAGGAGGCAGGTGGCCGTACAGTTGGTGTCTTGTGGGGGGTTGCCGCCAGGACTTGTTCAAGATTGCTCGCAGCATTCTTGTGTAATTGCCGTCTAGCTTCTTCTCCAGCCGTTTTGTTAGAGTCCATGTAGTGCATCCATATAGCAGTATCGATGTGACCGCAGCCTGGAAGAAACTGCGTTTCATTTTATCGGTTAGGTCTGATTTCCATATAATCGATAGGCTATTAATAGCTGTCCATGCTTTCGTTAACCTCGTGTCGATGTCCTTTTCGGTTGATGCGACGCTGCTTCCTAGGTAAGTAAATTTGTCTACAACAGTAATAATATGACTTCTTTTAAGAACTAACCTATTTTCTTGAAATTCTACTGTGTAAACCAAAAGTCTCTGTTTCATCAGAAGTTCACCAGATTTTTAACATTTTTTTAACAACATTTTTTGTGCATATTTGTATTTTTTTTTCTGTGAGGAGGGAAAAGTATGTTGTCATTTAGTTGGTAATTTAAATTTTTTTTTTTTTTTTACTTAAAAGCTGAAAATAAAACATGAAAAATTCAAAACCTTTTCTGTTTTTGGCTTACCAATTCCATTTCCTGTATCTGTTCTTGCTTTTTCTTGCAACCAATCACCCCCCACAAAAAACAAAACCCCTCAAATTTTCCTTTTCATCTCGTCTCCCGCTATTCTTTTCTTTTCTTTTTTTTAAATTTCTTTTCTTATTCTCATCAACTTTCTCTCTACTGTTTGCATTTTATAATAGAAAAACAAGACCCCCCACAACAACAACAACAACACCAAAACACATTGTAGTTTAATTATAGAAATAAGACAAATGAATTGAATTTGAAAAAAATTGCTTTTTGTGAGTATTTGTGAATAAAATTACCTTGGTTAGTGGCTTGGTTGGTTGGTTGGATTTTATGGCATATCAACCTCTGTAGGTTATTTAATGCCAAATACATTTTTATGCTAATAGTTCTATTTCAAACAATTCAGTTCAGCTTGAGTACACAGTTTAAGTGTCAAAAACATTTCTATTTCAAGATATTCAGTTTAGTCAAACAGTTCTAATTCAGCTTATTCAATCTAGTATAAGTATAGATTTTGTTTACACACAGTAAAATGTCAAAACAGTTCTAAATTAAACAATTCAATTTAGTGTAAGAACAGTTTCAATGTCAAAAACAGTTCCATTTCAAACAATTCAGTTTAGCATAAGCATGTAGTTTAAATGTAAGTACAGTTTAATTGTCAAAAACATTTCTATTTCAAGCTATTCAGTTTAGCCAAACAGTTCTAATTCAAACAATTCAGTTTAGCATAAGTATGCAGTTAGTTCTATTTAATCCATAGATGGGACCCTGTCAGGTGCTACCATTCCGGGCCAGAGTGGACCTGGGAGCAATAGCAATAAAGAGGTACTCTGCATTCCCAAAGCTCCAGCATCACTTGAATCTCACCATCAGATTGTTTAGTCCATGACACTCATTGTGGGGCTCTTACCCCTCCATAGAGGTGCAGTCGGTGTATTCTACAGCCCCAGCCGACTGGGCAATACACAGTTAACGTCAAAACAGTTTTATTTCAGATAATTCAGTTTAGCATGAGTACACAATTTAGATGCTAAAACAGTTCTATTTTGAGCAATTCAGTTTAGCATAAGTTCGCTGTTTAAATGTCAAAACAGGTCTATTCTGAACAATTCAGTTTAGCATAGATATGCATTTTAAATGCAAAAACAGTAAACTCAAGAAACCATCGTTTAGTTCTATTTTACCCATAGATAGGACCCTTATCAAGTGCTACCATTGTGGTCCAAAGTGGACCTGGGACCGATGGCAAAGAAGGGGTACTCTGCATTCCCCAAAGCTCCAGCATTACCGGAACCTCACTCATCAGATTGTTTAGTGTCATATCCAGGGCACTCGTTGGGAGGATTCTTACCCCTCTGCAGAGAAGCAGTCAGTGTATTCTACAGCCCTAGTCAACTGGGCAAGATTGGTTGGTTGATTTTACCGCATGGCGACACATGTTAGGTTATTTAATACTGAAGTCAGTCTTTTTTTGCTTGCAGCTAAATGGTTTCCAGTAACATGATGCTATTCTTTTGTAAACAATTATAGCTTCAATTAACTAGTATTTATACAAATTATTTGCCCACCATTATACAGTTTCAAGTATTCCTAATACTAATAATTCATACACAGTTTTATTGTTTCAAGTATTCTTATCTAATACAAATAATTAGCACTCAGTTATATGATTTCAAGTGTACTTAACTAATTGTTATAATTCATACACAATTATCTGGTTTCAAGTATTCCTATATAAGATGATAATTTGCACTTAAATAGTTTCAAGTATTCTTATCTAATACTAATAATTTTTACAGAATTATCTGGTTTCAAGTATTCCTGTATGATATGGGTAATTTGCACTCAAATGGATTCAAGTATTCCTACTCATTGGCCTAGTGGGTAGAATGTTTGCCAATGGTCTGGGAGACCTAGTTTCAATCCCAGATCGTGTCATACCAAAAACTTTAAAAATGATACTTGATACCTCCTTGCTTAACACTCAGCAATATAAGGTATGTATCAAGGGTAAAGTGGAGCAGTCATGAGAAAGGAGTAGCGCCCTCCCCTACACCTCGGTGTAGTAGCTACTGAAAAGGGAGCCTTCTGGTTGCCCTCGACTATAGTCGCCATCTTTTTATTCTTATTTAATACAGATAATTTGCACACAGTTAAATGGTTTCAAGTGTATTCATCTAATACTAATAATTTATGAATAGTTATTTGGTTTCAAGTATTCCTATCTAATACTAATAACTTGTGCACAGATTTAGTTTCAAGTATTCAGTACTTATAATTTTCAGACAAATCTGTATATGAGAATTAATTTTTTTCATTTTTATTTTATTGCGGACTTTTTGTCCTCATCTTGGTAGTTTTTGTGTTGTTTCTTCTTCATTACGTTTCGGCCAAATTTCACCTCTGGCCTTCTTCAGGTGCGATAGACAACAACTATGGAAGGAAGTAATTACTGGGGATACGGTTACAAGACTCAGCATTCCTATCTGAGGTCGCGGTTAATCACCTAAATTAAAAAAAAAAATTAATTCGCAGATTAAGAAGCCTCATCTCAAAATGATTCCAATTAAAGACAAATCTGTAAATGGTACCCTAACAAGAATTGAGCACTCAAGGTTTGTGTTGACCTGAGAGTAATAGGCACAGTAGAGTTCTCCACCCTCCTTTGAGTTCCAGAACTGCAGTCTCACCACCAAATACAGTTTATTATTATACTCATATCACGCTTTTCTGAGAGGGTCTTATCCTTTTGCAGTGGCTGCAGCTGTTATATTCTAGGCTTTTGCCAATTGGGTACACTGTTATATAATTAAAGATGGTAATTAATAATATCAGTTATTTTATTTTCCGTTATAATTTATGAGTTAAAAAAAAAAATTCAAGTTGAAACATGAGTCGCATTTGAAGGTAAATTGTGTGCAAAGGCTTTGAGTGCTTGGTTGCAGGCTTCAATTTTTAAAAGTCAGGACTTGTGTCATATGCACGTCAATTTTGTCATAATAAAGTTCTCTTTTAAAATCAGTTGTAGCGACATATTAAGATAAACACTTCATCTGCTGACAATGACATAACTCGGGATAGTTTTCAATGACACGTGTTCTTATCATCATTAGTTAATGAGATAATTTGAAATATATATATATATATATATATATATATATATATATATATATATTTATATATATTTAAGCATGGTGATTTTAGTGGTCAGCGAGTCAGTCGAAGTCAGAGGGCAGCAGACAGTTGGTGAATTTGTATCAGGCAGTTTCAGGCAGCTGACAATGATATAACTCGGAATAGTTTTCAATGACACGTGTTCTTATCATCATTAGTTAATGAGATAATTTGAAATATATATATATATATATATATATATATATATATATATTTAAGCAGGGTGATTTTAGTGGTCAGGGAGTCAGTCGAAGTCAGAGGGCAGCAGACAGTTGGTGAATTTGTATCAGGCAGTTTCAGGCAGCTCTTTATGGGTAGGTCTTACTTGGAGTGAAGAAAATGAAGTCGGTGTTTTTATTGCTCGTCTTCCACAAGTGAGACTCTTAGTTTTTCTAAGTAACTACTGATATCTTTCAATCTATTTCTCTTGGGTTCGTGCGACTATGTAAATGTTGCAGACCATGATAAATTTTTGTATATAAAGAAACAGTGGAGTTGCTTAGTACTTTGCAAAATATTATGTTTTCATTTCGGGTCTCGTAAAGTAGCACTTTTATTTATATCTGCATTTGAAGTATTATCTTCATCATATTGAGGGTACCTTAATGTTACAACACTTTATCCTTGAAATCATATTAGAAAATTATGATATGAAAGTTTTGATATATGATCAAAAATTCTGAGACTAAATTTTCCAGTGACGGTCCCCATGGCACACTAGCACAAGTGTTAGACAACAGATTCAAAGTAAGTGAGTTCAAACTCCAACCACAAGATTATTTTCCCTTTTGGATTAATATCCTTGCGAAAGGTATGGAACCATATTATCCCCTACCAGTTATATGTTAAATACTGTCACCGCTGTTCTTTTACAAGGATGGCTTTGGAATGAACGTTAATATGCCATTAAATGACCAGACCAAAACTAAAGCTTAGAATTTTAAAATTTAAATAAAAATGTTTGTGCTGCTCGGCAATTTTTTTTTTTTTTTTTGATAAAGGAGTGAAATCTTGATATCTAGATTTAGTCCAGACAGTGGTAATTTTAGATAGATTTTCTGAGTTTAGTATATTTTATTGGTCTAGTGGGTAGAGTGTTCGCCAATGGTCTGGGAGATCTGGGTTCAATCCCAGGTCTCGTTATACCAAAGACTTTTAAAATGGTACTTGATACCTCCTTGCTAAACACTCAGCAATATAAGGTATGTATCGAGGGTAAAGTGGAGCAATCCAGAGAAAGGAGTAGCTCCCCCCCTACACCTCGGTGTTGTAGCTATTGAAAAGGGAGCCTTTTGTTTGCCCTCGACTACAGTTGCCAATTTTACTTACTTACTTTTAGTAATGCAACCCATTAATATGACAATGATTTATTACTGAGACAAGCGCAGTGGCTGTTAATTGGAACACGCCCAGTAAAAAAATGCATCCTTTTTTATCTAGAGACATCAAATTAATGTTTTTTTTTAATTGTTATTTTATCAGCTTCCAGGACATGCAATCTTTTTTTGAGTTTATTGTCTAAGTAATAAATCATTACCATATTAATAGTTTGTATCTATTTTGAGAGAGTCTTGAATGATTTTATCTCCAAATAAGTTGTGATGCAAAATATTTTTCCCTCTCTTGTCCAACCAAACCAAACCACCAAACTAAACTAAACTGAATAGCTCGAAATAAAAGCGTTTTTTTTTTTTTACAATTAAACTGTACTTGCATTTAAAACCGTGCTTTTGCTAAACTGAATTGTTTTAAAATGAACTATTTTTGACACTGAAACTGTACTTACACTAAACTAAATTATTACATATAACTGCTTGAATAGTTTGAAATAAAAATGTTTTTGACAATTAAACTGTGTACTCAAGCTAAACTGAATTGTTTTAAATAGAACAGATTATTTATGTAAAAATGGATTTGGCATTAAATAACCTACAAAGGTTGAAATGCCATAAAACCAAACCAAACCAAACCTCTCTTGTCCAAGGCATTGTGATCAACAATTAATAATTGTTATAGTATAGTATTTCAAAATATGAAACAAAAAAGAACACATTATTATTAGTAGAGTTATTAGCAGTTACATGGGTGCCATGTATATTGAGACACCCAATATTATCCTTGACGATGTATGCATTTCTACCATTGATTAAAGAGGTTATTATATGCCAGGACAATAATTGTTTATAGGTTTTGATACAAAGAAATGCAGTTTTGGAATGTTTTTTGGCATAAAAAAGTGCCAAGATGCTTGAAGAAATCTTTGTGTGTGTTAGAGATCAGGAAAATAAGATTACAGTAGAAAAGTCTCATATTCCCTCTCCTGGCAACATGTGGCTAAACGTTGTCATGAAGCAAAATTACCATATTTACCAACCCCTCCGCTTTGGCAGGATATGACACAAGGTCAATTTTTAAGCGGAGTTTAACAGGTTTGAATTCAGAGTTTTCCTTCTCCTAGACTAGTTGCCTCACCAAGGCTGAAGAACCTAGTCTGCCCTACTATTTACCCATAGCTGGAGGGAGAATAATTGGATTCATACCTTTCTTAAGGGTATTAGTGCTATGCGAAATGCAATCAGTCTTGTCCAGGATTTGAACTCGTATCACTGTGTTCATTTCCTACGACAATAACCATTGCACCTTGGGCACCATGAAGCAAAATTATGACCAAATTTGAACTCAAGAAAAAAAAAGGAAATTTTTTTATGTTCATGACTTGGGACATATAACCTTCAAAATCAAATTCTGGAAGAAGTGATGGAAAATTAATAAAGAAGATACTTTAATTATTAAAAATATGAATTTTTATATGTTAATTATTTAAAGCGAGTATTTTTATACTTTAATTATTAAGATTGTGAATTTTATACTTTAATCCTTGCTTAACACTCAGCATTACATGGTGTGTATCAAGGGTAAAAAAGAGAAATCCAGGTGAAGGAATAGCGCCCCACCCTACACCTTGGTGTAGTAGCTATTGAAAAGGGAGCCTTTGATCACCCTTGACTACGGTGGTTAACTTTACTTACAATTAAAATAGTGTTAGGATAGAATTTAAACAGTTAATACTACAATGAGACTGTCTTTTCTGAACAACCTGATATTTTGTTTTGTTCATTTCTATCTCGGCAAAGACAGTTTTAATCTTGATACTTTTTAAACAGTGTTCACCAATGGTCTGAGAGACCTGGGTTCAAGGTCGTGTCATGCCAAAGTCTTTAAAAATGCTACTTGTTACCTCCTTGCTGAACACCCTGCAATATAAGGTATGTATCAAGGGTAAAGTGGTGCAATCCAGGGAAAGGAGTAGTGCCCTCCCCAACACCTCGTGTAGTAGCTATTGAAAAGGAAGCCTTCTGGTCGCCCTCGACTACAGTTGAAAGCTTTACTTTTTTTTCATATGCTTTTAGGATTTGTTGTGTTTCTTTTTGTATAATTATTAGATTTATTGATTTTTTTAAAATAAAAAACAATCAATAAATCTATTTCATTTTTAAATTTCATAAGTTTCATTTATTTTATTGCCTCGACATTAAGGAATCACATTTATTTTATGTTCCTATTTATATTTTTTCTGTAGTTTTTTCTTGCGAGATTTTTTGCACACATCTATAATGTCCATAATTCCTACCAAATAAAAATAATTTGCCCATGGTTTTACGTATTCCTTTCAAATACAAATAATTTTTAAACTGATTTATTTGACCCATAAATAGGACCCTAACAGGTATTAAAAGTTTAACTCAGAATATACCTTCAAGGAAAGCCAATGAATGGGTACTCTATACTCCCTAGACTTCCAGAACTGAAGCCTCACAATCAGAGGCAATTTAGTACCATACCAAATCCATCCCCTTTATAATCTGCAGGAGATACAGTCAGTGCCTTCTAAGCTGTGCCAGAAGGACTAAGTAAAGTTTTGATATATTTTTAATGGCTCCTTTCTTTGATATCAAGTTTTTTACTTGTTTTGTTATAAATGAAAATTTTTAAAAAATCTCTTTTAAAAAAGATAAAAATAAAAAAAAAGAATGTTTTCATACATTTCAGACAATTTTTGAAAACAATTTTTCTTTTACCTTTATTTTCCCGTCTTCTACGTAAAAAATTCTGGTCTACCCCTTCTGTTATGGTAATTAGATGCCAGTCTTGTGGAAGTGTTGACATTTCATTCTCCCTGTCACAACGTCTGGATGTGACAAATAAGCTATTGAACTTCTAATTGCAAAAAAGGTATTGATATTTTCTTTATTGAACTTCTCCAAACAGGTTTTGTTGGCTTATTATGAGGTCTGTCTGGAACATAGTCACTCATTTTGAATATCTAAAAAAAAAAATTGGTTTTATAGTCTTCATTATGTAAGTTGGAGAGACCTTACTGAATATATATATATATATATATATATATATATATAGATATATAAAGTAAGTTAATAAAGGTGGCGACCTTAGTCAAGGGTGACTCGAAGGCTCCTTTTCAATAGCTAATACATCGAGGTGTAGGGGAGGATGCTACTCCATTCCTTGGATTGCTCTACTTTACCCTTGATCCATACCTGAAAGTGCTGAGTGTTAAGTAAGGCAGGATCAAGTACCATTTTTTTTTTTAGTGTTTTGTATGACTCGACCTGGGATTGAACTCGGGTCTTCTGGACCATTAGCGAACACTCTACTGATTAGACCCATGGCCTGACCCGAAAACTCTTTTCAATAGCTACTACCCCAAGGTGTAGGAGAGGGTGCTGCGCCTTTCCTTGGATTTACCTCCATTTACCTTTAATCTGTACCTTATAACGTTGAATGTTAAGCTTGAAGGCATCATGTACCATATTTTGAGTTTTGGTATGACTTGACGTGGAATTTGGCCCCGTCGACTGGGCTGCAGAATACATTGATTGCATCTCTAGACTTCCCCGAGTACTCTGCATATGACACTAAACAATCCGATGGCAAGGCTCCAGTAATGCAGAAGCTTCAGAGAATGAGGAGTACCCCTTTATTGCCATTGCTTCCAGGGACACTCTGGCCAGGAGTGGTAGCACCTGTTAGGGTCCTATCTATAGGTCAAATAGAAGTATTTGACATTTAAACTGTACTTATGCTAAACTGAATAGTTTGATATAGAATTTTTTGACATTTAAACTGTCTACTTATGCTAAACTGAATTGTTTGAAATAGAACTGTTTATATGTATAAAAATGGATTTGGCATTAAATAACCTACAATGGTTGATATGCCATAAAACCAAACCAAATCAATCAAATAAGGAATTGAACCCTGGTTTTCTCGCTCATTGACAAACATTCTAACCATTATGCAAATATATGAAAATATACTCACCTATCATTATGCCGTCAAAGTACCATGATGATGATGATGATAGATTTCCACAACCCTGTCTCACCATCAATCCATATCACTCATTGCTCTTGGCAAGTCACCTTGATGTTGCGTACTCGTGATACAACTATATGTATACATATATATGCGGAAATATAATCAACAATAATGACGAACAAACACACTTCTTTAGAAAAATATACCTCTCACACTTTATTCTCGAAAGGGTTGCGAAAGGGTTGATGTTATAGCAAAATTTTAACCATTTAACTGTGTCCAAAATAAAATGTGCTCAGACTTGTTTAAAACTGTTGTCTACAAAATATCCTAACAAATCATATATATTTGACATATACGTCTCAAGAGAATTTGGTATTAAATAACTTGCAAAGTTGATATGCCATAAAACACAACCGACCAACTAAAGTTAATACATATATACAACGACGAAAATTTTCGAGATATTTTGAAAATATAAAATAAATGGGATGGTTGAAAAAAAAAGAAAACAACATGGTTGATCACGAAAGGCACGAAAGCGCCTAAACTGAAAATGTTGTATAGCTACATAATACATATACATGCGGAAACATAATCAACAATAATGACGAATGTACACACTTCTTTAGAAAAATATACCTCTCACACTCTATTCAAAAGGGTTGCTAAAGGGTTGATATTAAAAAAGAAGTACATCTCTAATAGATATTCATACAATTTTATTTTTACTTATGTTTTGAGTGTGTATTATTTCTCAAGAAATAAGACCCTTTATCTTTCGTTTGATTTATTTTATGCCATCTCACCTCCTAATGGGCTATTTAATGCTGAATCGTTTGCAAATGTCTGAATTCAGAATTTTTCCTTCTAAATTTGTTGCCTGACTAAAGCTAGAGATCCTCGTCTTCTTTATTATTTTAATCATAGCTACCAAGAAGGGATTGATTTATGCCTTTGCAAAAAAGATGAGTGTAAAGTGATAAACAAACTGCCTTATCCAGAAATTGAACTTGGCTCATCAAATTCATTTTATAAGACATTGATTATTATTTCCCTGCAACTCTCCACCCCCACAACAACCAGAACAGAAAATCTAATTGTCTAAAGGAGAATTCTCTGATTTCAGTGACCTTTCTTTATCACCCTTCTCTATGACCCTCTTTTATGACCCTCCTCTGAATTATAATGAATCTTCTCATGACCCTTCTTTGAATTTTAATGACCCCCTCCTTTGTGGTTCTTCTTTGAAATATAAAGACCCTTCTTTATGACCTTTTTCTAACAGTCATAAAGAAGGGTCAAAGAAAGGTTTAATGAAGCCTTCTGTGACTTTTCTCTAATTCTAATTCTAATGACCCTTTTCTGTGTCCCTCCTTCATGAAACTTCTCTGAATTATAATGACCCTCCCTTATGACCCTTCTCTAAGAGTCACAAAGAAGGGTTAGTTAACCTTCTCTATGACTCTTCTTTATGACCCATCTTTAAATGTTAATGATTCTTCTGGTATGGAGTCACAAACATGACTATATAATAAACTGACTTGCAACAGCCAGTGGAATCATCAACCACCTAACCATTGATCGATCATTACTCTTCAATAAGAAGTAAAAGCAACTGACTTCGTGCATTTGTAAAAGTATTGATTTTTAGATTTTCAAAGAATTGGATGAAAGTTCTTTTGATGAAAGACTAAAACAAATCAATAACTCTTTTTAAGATAATGTTTTGATGGAAGTGGAGAAGGTTAGGTTGTTTCCCTGGAATTTAAAACACTTTCTACCCATTATCCCTGTTGAGTGTTCTAGAAATATGACCTCATGCCAAACTTAGCCGAATCCACAAAATATCTACCTTTGTCATATTCTTTCTGACTTTTTGCACGAGGTGAAGCTGGTGGCTTTTCCTTGTGTCCGAGTGACTGCAAATTTTCTCAGTTCCTTCGTATACTTTGTGATCTGTTGATTTATAAGAATAAAGAAATGAATCTATTGTAGATTGAGAATATTTAGATAAATTTATTATACAAAATTTAAAGAATACATTTTGGTTGGTTGATTGGTTTTATGTTATATCTAATGTTTTTCAATCTGTCATATATATATATATTGGGTGGAACAATAAAATTGTTGTCCTAAAGAAAACAACACTACAGCTTTATTTTAAAACTTTCATTGAAAAAATCAATTCAGGTAACTTGATTATGTAGTAGAGCTGACATCTACGTATAGTTAGAGAGAAAATTGATAACAAGGTAATCCAAGCAGAAGGAATGATGTAAAATCAATGATGGATGTATTTTTCAAACATCCATCGTCGATTTAACATCTCTAATATCATCTCTCCCTGTCCTGATGATGGTTCATTCGAACCGAAACCCTAATGTCAACTTTGTTTCTCAATAAATCTCTCCTTCTGCTTGGATTACCTTGTTATCTATTCTCTCTCTCTCTCTCTCTCTCTCTCTATATATATATATATATATATATATATATATTGTGGCTTTGAGGATTTATTCAAAACAACACTTAGCATCCTGATACAGTTTTCATCTAGCTTTTTCTCCAGGCACTGTCCAAGTGGTACACCCATACAGTAGTACTAACACGGCTATATTTTGGAAGAATTCCTATTTTATCAGAGAGATCAGATTTCCACATTGTCATCGACCAGTTAATCACTCCTTAGAAAAGGTATTAACCCATTTATCTCCAAGCTACGTGTTAAATTGTATATCTGTTGTTCTTTTACAATGATGGCTTGAACATTAAATAACCCACAAAGGTTGATATGCCATTCAACAAAGAAACTGAAACTTCTCAATAGCAGTAGATGCTTTACCTAAATATCTTTTCATTGCCTTCTAGCTTATGACACTAAATCTGATGGTGAGACTTCTGCTCCGGAAAGTGTGGAGTACCTCTTCATTGCTCTTCCTTCCAAATCTACCTGGACTTTTTGTGGTTAGGATCCTAATTAAGGGTCAAATAGATATCTATAAATTATTCGTATCGGATAAAGTAATCCTAGACAGGTTTTATGCCATTAAAATCAATGATATGAAGAGATGGGGAGAAAATCAGAGTCAGATTGAAGGTAATCTTTGTTGTGTAATATACTTAAGGATTGTAATTATTGTAATCGTTTTATTTTCGTGATGAATTGTGAGCTAGGTAAAAATTTTAAGTTGGACTTCATAAGTACAAGTTTGCATCATAAAGGTCAGGTGGGGTGGACCTTGGGTGCATTTGATGTCAGCCCTGTCATGATAGTTTTGTTTTGCAATGGTCCACAGGCGAGATATTAAGATAAACATTTGGATGTGAAGTCAGCTGATTTTAGGATGATGTAACATGAGAAAGTCAGTCAGATAGAAGGTAATCTTTGTCGTGTAATATACTTAATTATTTTAATCGTTTTATTTTCGTGATGAATTGTGAGCTTGGTAAATATTTTGAGTTGGACTTCATAAGTACAAGTTTGTCTCATAAAGGTCAGGTGGGGTGGACCTTGGGTGCATTCGATGTCAGCCCTGTCGTGATAGTTTTGTTTTGCAATTGGCCACAGGCGAGATATTAAGATAAACATTTGGATGTGATGCCAGCTGATTTTAGGATGATGTAACACTAGAAAGTTTTAATGATTTGTGGTATTATTATATTTTATTCTTGTAGCTGTTGATAGTGTTTTTGAAAGGAAGGTGAGGATTGTTTAACACTGGATGTCAGTGTCCCTTGTTCAGTTACATTAATTTACCTTGTTTTTTTTTGCTGTTTTTGTCATTATTTTACCAAGGGTTTTTCCTTGTCCAGTTAGATTAATTTACCTTGGGTTTTTTGCTATTTTTTTTTCATCATTTTACCAAGGGGTTTTCATTGTCCAGTTAGATTAATTTACCTTGGGTTTTTCACTGTTTTTTGTCATTATTTTACCAAGGGTTTTTCCTTGTCCATTTAGATTAATTTACCTTGGGTTTTTTGCTATTTTTTTTTCATCATTTTACCAAGGGGTTTTCATTGTCCAGTTAGATTAATTTACCTTGGGTTTTTCACTGTTTTTTGTCATTATTTTACCATGGGTTTTTCCTTGTCCAGTTAGATTAATTTACCTTGGGTTTTTTGCTATTTTTTTTTCATCATTTTACCAAGGGGTTTTCATTGTTCAGTTAGATTAATTTACCTTGGGTTTTTCACTGTTTTTTGTCATTATTTTACCATGGGTTTTTCCTTGTCCAGTTAGATTAATTTACCTTGGGTTTTTGCTATTTTTTTTTCATCATTTTACCAAGGGGTTCTCATTGTCCAGTTAGATTAATTTACCTTGGGTTCTTCACTGTTTTTTGTCATTATTTTACCAAGGGTTTTTCAAGCCTTTACTTAAATATTATCCATACCCTAGCTCTAGTTATGCCTGTTCAATTATTATTTGGTTGTCTTCTAAGACTTTGACAATGTAATTATAATGGAGGTTGGCTGTATTGATGTTCTTGGCGAGGGAAATTATCCTGATTCTTTCGTCTTAGGTCCATTAAATATGCTGCGTGAATATTCTGTCTACATAATTAGCACCAAGTCTTAAATTATTTGTGCCATTTTTATGAGCTTCTAAATGATTTTTCATTTGAGATTTATTGACTTACTTTGCAGAGTTTGGGGTTGAGGCAGGTGGTTACCCCCCCCACCATCGTGCTTTTGGGAAAATATTGACATTCTGATCATGTAGCAATCGACTGAGAAGTCAAGCACTTTACACTCACCCAATGATGTATAGAATGAATTCTATGCATATGACCCCGAGAGACTAACATACTAAATCAAAATGTTGTTATTTAATACCAGTAGAATATGTTAAAAAACATCTTTGCTCGGCTTTTACATTTAAAGGAGAGGGTGCATTTAAAGAGGATCTAATTTACTGTGCTGTTAAATTCAATCTATTGCTAATTCTATCCTTATACTCTGTGAATAGCATTCTCACATAGTCTTATTCTCTGTCCTTGATTTTATGGCATATCAACACTTGTGGGTTATTTAATACAAAATCCTGTTTATATATGTTTATATATATATAATCTGATTTGTTTGTAAATACTTTGTTAATATCTCTATTTTTGTTACGGTGCCTACCTTACGGACTATAATGAACTCTTGCTATTACTATGAATACTGGGAGAATATTCATCTCGTGTTAAGTTAACTCCAGCCTAGATGCCTCAGATAATGTAATGGTTAGCAAGCTTGACTAGCAAACCTGCAAGAGTGAGTTCGAGTCCCATTGAGCACCCCATTTATTCGGCCTTGTGCCACATCTAAACAAAAAGCTTAGTAAATTACTAAGTTAACTCCAGTCTAACACTTTGGCAGTCAGACTGACATTCAACACCCTTTTACCTATGCTGTATTTATACTTTCGTTCAATATACTTGTTTCACGTAATCTCAAGTTTGTGTCTTTCTTCTGGACCTTTTACTGGTCCCCAATAATTTTCAAACGAGTTCTCAGAAATTGTTTGTTTGCACACAGTTAATTGGTTTCAAGCATTCCTTACTAATACTAATAATTCTATTTAACAAATGCACATTTGTTTGCATGCAGTTAAATGGCTTCAAGTATTGTTATCTACCGGGCCATTAGTCTAATGAGTAGAGTGTTCACCAGTGGTCCGAGAGACCCAGGTTCAATCCCAGGTTGAGTCACACCGAAGATTAAAAAAATGGTACTTGATGCTACCTTGCTTAATACTCAACATTATAAGGTGAGGATCCATGATCAAGTAGAGCAATCCAGGGAATGGAGTAGCGCTCTTCCCTACACCTCGGTGTGGTAGCTATTGAAAAGCAACCCTTCAGGTTGCCTTAGTTTTGTTTCATATACAGGACATTCATTAGGAGGCCTTACCCCTCTACAGTCAGTGTATTCTGCAACCCCAGCCAACATTGTGGCTGTTTTCTTGTGGGTGTTTATTAAAAATATTTTTGTTTTTATAGATGTGTAATGACTATCAGTGGACCCACTCTATATGTAAAGTAAAAATAAAGTTGGCGACCATAGTTGAGGGTGACCTGAAGGCTCTCTTTTCAATTGCTACTACACTGTGATGTAGGGGAAGGGGCTATTCCATTCCCGGGATTGCTTGACTTTACCCTTGATCCTTATCTTATAATGCTGAGTGCTAAGGAAGGTGGAATCAAGTACCATTTTTTGAGTCTTTCGTATGACTCGGCCCGGGATTGAAACCTGGTCTCCCGAACCATTGGTGAACACTCTACTAATTTGCGGGAAGTCTCCTTTGCATCGTGAGTAACATGTTGGACTTCAACATTGTTTTAAGATAGGTTCACTTTCAGACTAATACCCTTGGGAAATTTCCCTTATTCTCCTGAGCTATGCAATAAATAATACCCCTAATGTTCTTTTTACAAGAATGGCTTTGGCATTAAATAATCCATGCAGGTTGATATGCCATTAAACAAAGGCATCAAACCAAACCAATTAGATAGATAGATAGATAGAAGCAGGTATATTTTGATATAAAAAAAAATACTCAAAGAAAGAAAGAGTTAAGGACAGATAGTGTTATGGGGACATATCTTACCATATCCCAAAGATGGACTCGTCCAACCTAAACATATTCTCCGATGTAGCTCGCTTGGGGGAGACAACTTCTTGTTCCTTATGAGACATTTGACAGATGGACTGCAAGCCAAGCACGGCTAGTACTTCCTTTGTATGACTTCCTTTTTCTACTAATACAATAACGTTTACCTATCACCCGTTGTTTGAGTTGTTCTTCCACTGGTCTTATCAGAAGACCACAACACTTACCTTGACCAGTGCATTGATAGAATAGCAGAAGTGTTAATGCAGACATTGACCAGCAAGATGCATTGGATCAGTCATTCGACCTTACAAGGCACATTTCTTTAGCACAAGATCTTTCCACCAACATTCTGATGTAGGTGGTGGTTTGTGGGCTGATAACCAGAACATTTCGACACTGACTGATAGAATGACGGATGTACCTGACAGAGATGGATAGTTGCCCAGTTTGTAATCCTTCATTTCTTTGGCAGCTGATCCCAGATCAAGGAGCTGATGCGACAAGAACGACTAAATGCTGATTCCCATACCTGTAACTTGCCATCCTCAAATGGGGAAAGTGTTATTGTTTGGAGTCATTCAACGTGGAATGCTGTCGGAACAATTGTTTTTTTGTTTTGCTGGGTGTGGGAGACTTGAATGAAATGAAGGGTTTTTATGAATGTTCTCAGTAAGTTAGGAAATGTGATAAGCAAAGGATGAAATACTCAACATTAAATCTGTAATTTTGAATTCTTTGCTTAATGGCATATCAATCTTTGTAGGTTATTTAATGCCAAAGCCATTCTCCAAGAAGAACAGTAGTGGTACTATTTAACTCATAGCTGGGAGGATAAGGGGGTTCATACCTTTCCCAAGAGTATTTGCCCAAAAGAGAACGTAATAGCGCAAGTGGAATTCGAACTTGCTTACTACGATTCCATAGTTCATCGCTTTAACAATTACACCATGAAGAACCCTCCCGCCCTGTACATAAAGAGGAAGTTTCCATAGCGCAATGGCTAACATGCTTGACTGAGACATCGTAGCAAGCAAGTTCAAATTCCACTTACACTATAACATTCTCTATTGGAGTAATACCCTTGGGAAAGGTATGAACTCTCCTTTCCCCTTGTTATGGGTTAAATCATCATCATATCGCGCTGGTAGCACGGATATCCCTGACCCTCTCTCGCCACTCCTCCCTATCGTTCATCGCCCTAGGTAGGTCTTCAGGATAACAGCCTGTATCCTCACATAGCTGCTGAATGTACGTTCGAGCTGGTCGTCCTGCTTTTGCGCGGCCATGTGTGGGGATCCATAAGAGTACATCTCTTATGAGTTCATCTCTGCTTCTCCAGCAGTGTCCTGCATGTCTGGTTCGTCTAACTTGAATAGTTTTCGTGATAGGGGGCAGGTGGCCGTACAGTTGGTGTCTTGTGGGGTGCTGTTGCCAGGACTTGTTCAGGATTGCACGCAGCATTCTTGTGTAATTGCCATCCAGTTTCTTCTCCAGCCGTTTTGTTAGTGTCCATGTAGTGCATCCATATAGCAGTATCGATGTGACCGCTGCTTGGAAGAAGCTGCGTTTCATTTTCGGTTAGGTCTGATTTCCATATAATCGATAGCCTATTGATAGCTGTCCATGCTTTCGTTAGCCTCGTTTCGATGTCCTTTTCGGTTGATTCGACGCTGCTTCCTAGGTACGTGAATTTGTCTACTAGTTTAAGTGGGGTTCCTTCTAGAGTGGAGATGTCCCCCGTTTGATTATAGCACATATATTCCGTTTTGTGTGCATTAACATAGAGGCCTATGCTTGCTGCTGCTCGTTCCAAACTATGCAGAAGAGTTTCGGCTTGGTCAGGTGTATTTGCCAGTATCGCTATGTCATCGGCGTAGTCGGCATCGGTAATTGTTGTTGCAGGGTATCTTCTGCTTCTTTTCTTCGTCAGTTCGAAGCCATTCTCTTTGATTTTGTCAATCGATGTTCTAAGTACGTAGTCTAGACAAATGATAAAGAGGTACGGGGCCAGCGTGTCCCCTTGTAGTACTCCTGCTACAATGTCAAAGTATTCTGTGTCTCCATCTGGTGATCGTACTTTTACTTTAGTGTTTCTATAGAGAATCGTTATTGCTGCTACGGTTTCTTTAGGTATGCCGTACGCTAGTAGGATTTGTTCCATCTTTCCTCTGTGAATGGAGTCGAAAGCCTTGGTAAAGTCGACAAATATTAATGTTGCTTGTAGGTTCTTTGCCCGTACACCTTCAAGGATTCTGCGGATGGTTAATATTTGTGAGGTCGTGGATCTATTTCTTCGGAAAAATACTACCACTATAATTGGATAGTACATAAATCTGTAGTGATTTGACTACTTTAGGGAGAGTCCCTAGAGTGTCGTTGGCCCAGTCGGCTGGGGCTGCAGAATACACTGACTGTATCTCTGCAGTGAGTATCCTGGATAGGACACTAAACAATCTGATGGTGAAGCTTTAGTAATGTTGGAGCTTTGGGGAATGTGGAGTACCCCTTCACTGCCATCGCTGCCAGGGACACTCTGACCTGGAATGATAGCACCTGGTAGGGTCCTATTTATGGGTTAAAACTAAACTGTATAATTATGCTAAACTGAATTATCTGAAATAAAACTGACTACATTTAACTGTGTATTTCCCAGTCAGCTGGGTCTGTAGAATACACCCACTGCAACTTTGCAGAGGGGTAAGACCTCCCCCCCACAACGAGTGTACTGGATATGACACTAAACAATCTGATGGTGAGTTTCCAGTAATACTGGAGCTTTGGGGAAAGCGGAGTACCTCTTTATTGTCATTGCTCCCAGATCCACTCTGGCTTGGAATGGTTGCACGTGATAGGGCCCTATCTATGGGTTAAATAGAACTGTATACTTATGCTAAACTGAATTGTTTGAATTAGAACTGTTTGACTAAGATAGGTAGCTTGAGGTGGAAATGTTTTTGACAATGGGCAGGTTAGCACACACACGCATATATATATATATATATATATAACATGGCATGATGTCTATGCACATGATGCATGAAAGAAAAAATACTCAGAGCTTACCACATAAAGGAAAATAAATGACAGAATTAGTTATATATATATATATACACACATTTATATATTCAGCCCTATAGGCCGAGGCTGTTGAATATATTGACTGCATCTCTACAGAGGTTTTCTTGGATCTAACACTTAGCACATTCTGATGATGATGCTCCAGTCCTGGAGCTTTGGGGAATGCAGAGTACCCCTTCATTGACATTTCTCTCAAGTCCACTCTTACTCAGAGTGCAAGAACCTGTGAGAATCCCATCTAGAGGTCTAATAGCATTTAACTGTTTAAGCAGCAGTCGTGTCGATACTGCTGTATGGATGCACTACTTGGACGCTAACTAAACCGCTGGAGAAGAAGCTAGACGGCAATTACACAAGAATGCTGTGAGCAATATTGAACAAGTCCTGGTGGCAACACCCCACAAGGCACCAACTATACGGCCACCTGCCTCCCATCATGAAAACTATCCAAGCTAGATGAACCGGACATGCAGAATACTACTGGAGAAGCAGGGACGAGCTCATCAGTGATGTACTCCTATGGACTCCCACATATGGCCGAGCAAAAGCAAGACGACCAGCTCGAACATACATTCAGCAACTATGTGAGGATACAGGATGTAGCCCTGAAGACCTGCCAGAAGCAATGAATGATAGGGAGAAGTGGCGAGAGAGGGTCAGGGATATCCGTGCTAGTGGCACAACATGACGATGATTTGACAAATAACAGATGTTTAATTGAATAGTTTGTGTTACATTCCAATACCTGATGCCATTTAACTGTGTGCAAATAAAAATATTAGTGTTTGATAGTAATGCTTGAAATGATTTCACTTTGTGTAAACAAATGGTTTCTGGCTTGTTTAAAATGTTTCCTATGGATTTTTTGTTTACAACTCTTAACATATATGTATAAACGGGATTTGGTATTAAAAGACTGATCATGTTTTATCATACAACAAATGAGAATACGTGTGATACCCTGTCCTCATCAGTCACTAACCTGGAGGGATGCCATAGTTTCAGTGGCTAAGGTGGCACTGCCACCTCTGGTGACACCAGCAGCTTTTGCCTCCAGATAGACTAAGAAGACGAACAGAGTGAATGTTCCTCTTTGTAGCTTAAGTACATAATGATGTTAAATGCATTTGCTTTCCGAAAGGTTCCTTAAAAATACTCATTAATGATCATTCATATAATGTGTGCATTTTGCTTGCGTACATTAGGTCCTGGTGTCACGCACTTTTTATTTTTGTTAATTTGGTCGTTTCAAATATATATATATATATATATATATATATATACACACACACACACACAGACAGACAACCAAGACACATCAACACGTGACTAGCAAAGGCATGGACAGTTATCAATAGCTATCGGTCATATGTAGGTCAGACCTGACTGATAAAATAAAACAGTTTCTTCCAAGCTGTGGTTGTGTCGATACTGCTATATGGATGCACTACATGGACACTTACTAAATGTATGGAGAAAAAGCTTGACGGCAACTATACAAGAATGCTGCGAGCAATATTGTACAAGTCCTGAAAGCAACACCCCACAAAGCAGTACCACCCATTATGAAAACTATCAAAATTAGATGAACCAGACATGTGGGACACTGCTGGAGAAGTAGGAATGAGCTCATAAGTGACGTACTCCTGTGGACCCCGTCACATCGATGAGTAAAGGCAGGATGACCAGCTCAAACCTAAATACAGCAGTTCTGTGCCGGTACAGTATGTAGCCCTGAGGCCTTGCCGGAGGCAATGGACAATGGAGAAGAGTGGTGAGAGAGGGTCAGGGATATCCGCGCTGATGGCGCGATATGATGATGATGATGATTGAATGAATGTAAAATTAATTTCAGTTTTGGCTTTGTGCCATTTTCTGCAATCAAGTGTTTCTTCCAAAACTATGAAATCTTTCGAACTTGTTTGTTTTCAAGCCCCACCTTTTTGTTAAGCTTTTAGCTTTTACATCAATTAAGCCAAACAACCCTTTCCCCTCGCCAACAAACAAACAAAAAATCAGAAGGATGTAATAATGCATCTTATATTGTGCTAAATATTTTGTCTAATGTTTACTTTAGAGATGCAGAAACGGATCGCATATGTCGTAAAAGGTTTGCATACTTGAATATGAATTTTCTATTTTATTCCATTATATTTTCATTTCTTCGATAATAAAAAAAAAAAAAAATTTGGAGAGTAGAAATAAAAATATAAACTTAACTTCAAAAATATTTTTTATTGTAAGAATCAGTTATAAAGGAGTTGCCGTAGCGTAATGGCTAATGTACTGGACTGCGGCCTTGAAGTAAGAGAGTTCAAACTCCACTCATGCTTTCATGTTCACGTTTGGACTTGTATCCTCAGGAAAGGCATGAACCCCTTTATCTCCACCGCTATGAGTTAAATAGTATCATTGCTAATCTTCTACCAGGATGGCTTTGGCATTAGATAACACATGAAAGTTGATATGCCAAAGAAACTGAAACCAAATCAGTGTAGGAATACATCCTTTCTCCACGTCGTGCTACAAAAAGCAGAATCAATGTTTTTAATAGAAAAAGAAGAATGTGTGATACGAGAATCATTAAATAAGTTTCCAGACTTTTTTCGTATGGGCACTTTTATTGGTAGTACACACATGAAAATCTAGTCCCCTTTGAAGTAATCTCCTCCAGCTGCAATGCACTTGTACTGTTCAAACAACTTCTGGAAGGCCCCATGGAAGTCCTCTTGTGTGACTGTGTCGATGACCTTCGTCACAGCCTCTTTCATCTCCTCAATTGTCTCATAACGACAGCCTCTGAGTTTTGGGAATAACCAAAAGTCATAGGGAGAAAGGTCTGGACTATAAGGAGGATGGGGAACTGTCTTGATGCCCATCTTGGTCTAATAGTCTGTGACAAGGATGGAGTTGTGGCCTGGTACATTGTCCTGGTGAAAATGCCGCTGACACTATTTGAAGAGTGCTGGACTCTTCCCTAGGAATCTCTTCCTGAACTCCTTTAAAACCTCAACATAGTAACCCTCACCCTAACCCTTTGGCCAATCAAGTCTGGTGTATTAACTTCCTTACTCCTCTCACACCTCTCATCATCCCTCATAGACTCCCTGCCTTCCTTGAATCTCTTATGCCACTCAAAAACTGATGCTCGATTCATGAAAGATAGTCGAAAAGCAGTGTGAAGCATTCCATATGTTTCTGTGGCATTTTTTCCAAGTTTAAAACAGAATTTTATTGCATATCGTTCTTCCTCACGTCCAGATTGCATTTTCGAAATTCATCAGCTGTGACAACCAGGCTTTAGTAGGGTGTATTCCAATTGTTGCTGTAGCTGTTCATTTGAACCTGAAATCATAAAAATTGGTTCGTCATCTCATAAGATGTATAGCAATAACATACTGAATTTTCAAGAGTCTACGACAATTTTAAATGCCTGTACAAAAAAAGTTTCGAAACTTATTAAAGGCACCATGTACTTCAACCAATGATGGCCTGAGGTGTTCTTAACCTTTTCATACAAACGGGTGGCAAAACTCCCTTAACTAAAAACTGAAGCTAACTGCTCGGTTTTTGGACTTGATGTCGCCTGCCTCGTTTTGTCTTTCTGGTTCTCTCTCTCCTCTATATCACTTTTGTTCTATCTGTCTCTATCTGTTCTGTCTGCTCCCAGCTGATTGACTTTATATATATATATATATATATATATATATACCGGGGTGAACATTCCTATTTTCAAATTTTTGGCCACCCATCAATAGGACATAAAAATATTGCCAGATTCAATGTCCTCAGGAGACTGTAAAAGGTGTGATAATAAAATTTTCAAAATCGTGGCTCCACTTTCATCTGACCATTTCTACTTATACTCGCGGGGCTGAATTAGTGAATGTCTTGACCCCTATATGGACACACACACATATACAAACATACACATTTACATACCTATGATCAACTCACAACTATACACATGTATACACTTGCATGTACATACATATACTCACACCAATTCATTTGGGGGTGTCCTCGTGGCGAAATGGTTAAAGCGATGGATTGTGGAATCGTAGTACGCGAGTTCGTACTCCAGTCGCGCTATTACGTTAATTTTCGGGCAAATACTCTTGGGGAAAGGTATGAACCCCCTTTTCCTCCCAGCTATAGGTTAAATAGTGCCACTACTGTTCTTCTAGGAGACTGGCTTTGGCATTGAATAACTTACAAAGGTTGATATGCCATTAAACAAAGAAAGAAACCTATTCATCTACTTTGCCCAGTCGGCTGGGGCTGTAGAATAAACTGACTGCTTCTCTGCAGAGGGGTAAGACCCCCCCTCTAACGAGTGTCCTGGATATGACACTAAACAATCTGATAGTGAGGTTCCAGCAGTGCTGCAGCTTGGGGAAATGCGGAGTACCCCTTCATTGCCATCGCTCCCAGGTCCTGTCTGGCCCAGAGTAGTAGCACCTGATAGGACCCTATCTATGGGTTAAATAGAACTAACAGCATACTTATGCTAAAATGAATTGTTTGAGTAAACTGAATAGCTTGAAATAGAAATGTTTTTGACAATTGAACTGTACTTACATTTAAACTGTGTGCTTATGCTTAAGTGAATTGTTTTAAATAGAACTGTTTTTTGACATTAAAACTGTATTTACATTTAACTGAATTATTATATACAACTGCTTGAATAGTTTGAAATGGAAATGTTTTTGACAATTAAACTGTGTACTTATGCTAAACTGAATTGTTTTAAATTGAATAGATTATTTACATAAAAATGGATTTGGCATTAAATAACCTACAAAGGTTGATATGCTATAAAACCCAACAAACCAAACCAAACCTATTTATTTACCCACACATAAGCACATGCATAGAGCTAAGTCTGTATACTACGATAACAGAGTCAATAGTTCCACACAGTTATATATATTTAAATGGGAAATATTCTTTATGAAGTGTCTGTTGGTTTCAAGTTGTTCATTAAATTAGATGCAGAATATAGATTTATATGTAGACTGTTCTAGACTTAGGATATATATTTTACTTAGAAACAAATTAAGTTGATTTAAAAATGAAAATGGTGGTTTTAACAGCAGTAAATAAAATAGTACTCCATACAAAAATCATTATAGCGATAATACGAAGGTGAGTCATAAGGTAACACCTTTTTCTTTTGTACTGGAATAATTACCGACGCTGGAACATGTATCATATATCAAAATGAAGCTGTTCATCAATGGATCACATTTCTACTTCTCAACATAGTCACTGTTTCTTTCGATGGCACTGTTCCACCTTTGAATAAGAACGTGTATCCTTGCCTCGTAAAATTCTGTTCTTTGAGCCACTTTATCACTGCAGTTTTCACTTCCTCGTCACTGGTATAATGTTTGTCACTTAAACCCTCTTTCATGGGGCTGAAAAGATGATGGTCAGAAAATGCTAAATCTGATGAGTATGGAGGATGCATTAAAGTTGCCCACCCGAATGAGGCGATTGTCTCTCTTGTTCTGATGCCCGTGTGGGGTTGAGCATTGTCAGGCTGAAGGAGGATATTATCGGTTGGCAAGATTTAAAAGACCAACTTCTTTTTGAGGTATGATACATGTCCTTGTATTGGTAATTGTTCCTGTACTAAAGAAAAAAAGTATTACTTTTTGGCTCGTCCTCTTATCATTAAAAAGAAATGGCTTGTGATCACAAACGCTTTACATGGCAATCATGAAATTGGTAATTTTATTTGTTTTTCTTTTTAAATATATGTAAAATAGGTTGAAGAAAAGTGTC
>CAUZXS010000495.1:65000-77500 GCA_963585895.1 Sepioteuthis lessoniana
TCTTGCCTATGTATGTGTTAGGTTGGTGAGTAGATTGGTTGGTGGTTCAACTTATAGATAAATAATTATGTCCACAATTCTGAGTTCAAAAAGAATTTTTCTTTATTTTTATCATTTTAATTTTTTTTTTTTTTTGTTTGTGAAAAAAAAAAGATCTCCAGAGAACTGTCTCCATTCCCTAATGAAAATAGAAAAAATAAGAGAGAGAGAAATACTACAAAAAATACTAATGTAACGATTATCCGACAACTAGTACATTTGGCATTTAGTACATTGAACAAACCTTTGGAACCGTTATATTGAATTAAGTTTCCCTACCTGTGTTCAAATAGTCCTGTAATATGATTTATTGCTTTCCTGCTCAAAAATAACACATTTTACTTCAGAAAATATTTTTTTACCTCCATTCATTGCTCATGTTATCAATACAATCTAACACAATATCTTCCCTGAATATATTTTTGTCTTTTTTTTTAAAGTAGATAATTCAGAGTTGAACATAACTGACTCAAATTCATTCAAATCAGAATTGTACAATATGCACTTGGTTGCTTTTAATGTTATAATGATCAGTTAGCAAGACTAGCAGACCATTATGAAAGAATATGATTCTCACTGAGTCTCTCTTGTGTCTGCTCTTCTTGTAAACTGTTGCATACTGACCCTTGACCGAGTTGTCAATCAGAGAGCAGGACGCACCTGGTTAAATAAGCTGAAGCAGTCACATGATTTATCAGAAGTTGTGGGCATTATGAAATGCTATGTGTAGATACTGAGTGAATTGTCTAGGGCAGTTGAAATCAGCTGGAGGCAGTGCCAGCTTGCAGTCTCTGAGAGTGCCTGCTGGGGCGGCGTCCCACAGAGATTCCTGTTGAGTACCCTTGACTGAGAAGCAGAAGTGCTAAGTGGGGTCTTAAAAATAACACAACATGCTATGGTCAAGAGAAGAAGTTATTGGTCAATATAGCAGTTTTTGTCTCTCTCTAAATTAAAAAAATATCTTCCATAGATCATCAATTTTTGTAATACAATCATTGTTTGTAATATTTTTGTTTCCTGTATCTCTTTATACATAAAAAAAGTAAGTAAAGTTTGGCGACCTTAGTTGAGGGCAACCTGAAGACTCCCTTTTCAGTAGCTACTACACTGAGGTGTAGAGGAGGACACTACTCCTTTCCTTTGATTGTTCCACTTTACCCTTGATACATACCTTATAATGCTGAGTGTTAAGCAAGGAGGTATCAAGTACCATTTTTTAAGTCTTTGGTATGGCTCGACCTGGGATTGAATTCTGGTCTCCCAGACCATTGGCGAACACTCAACCTACTTGGCCATGACCAAAAACTCAGTAATTGTCAAATTTTGATATGTTCTTTTGCAAATTAAAGTAAAATGATCAAAGTTAAAAAATAAAAGGTTATTTTATTGGATTTCTTTTTTTTTTTTTTCTTTTTTTTTTTGTTTTGAATTAAATTTTGATGTTAATTTTATAACACATTTCCTAATTGTTAATTTTACTGATGTGATGCAAGGTCATGTTTGATATTGCTTCACACTAAAGAAAGGCAAGAAGCAGATGATATCTCTAAAAACCTATTACTGATTCAAACCACACAGATGAGGTAATGTTTCTTGCAAATGCACTTGCTAAAATTGAATCTTTGCTGTGTAGCCTTTAGCAGGTCGCAGGAAGCATAACTCTCGACATCAGCTTGGATAAAACAATCTGTGTGTTTCAATTAAGATTATGCCATTTCCTCTTTAAATGACATGTCTCCTGAGATTAGCTCACCCTTTCACATAACTCAGTCGCTATATTCTATCTACTGAAAGTTATGTCAGTATGTGCATAGGTAAAGCAATGACTGCTTTAGTGCTACTGTATGGTTGCTTGACTTGGATTCTAATGAAATTCTTGGAGAAAAAGCTTCATAGGAATTACTCAAAGTAAAATGGGATTTGTTCCAAGCTGTGATTGTGTCAGTACTACTGGATAGATGCACCACCTGAACATTAAAAATAAGCAAGGAGATAAAGCTGGAGAAACCATACTAGAATGCTACATACTGTTTTGAACAAATCCTGGAAGCAGGACCTCGCAAAACAGCAGCTGTACAACCAGACCTGACCGATAAAAAAAAAACGCAGTTTCTTCCATTCGGCGGTTGTGTTGATACTGCTATATGGATGCTCTACATGGACGCTAACTCAATGTATGGAGAAAAAGCTTGACAGCAACTATACAAGAATGCTGCGAGCAATATTGAACAAGTCCTGGAGGCAGTGCCCCACAAAGCAGCAGCTGTACGGCTACCTACGACCCATCATGAAAACTATCCAAGTTTGACGAACCAGACATGTGGGACACTGCTGGAGAAGTAGGGATGAGCTCATAAGTGATGTATTCCTGTGGACCCCTTCACATGGATGAGCAAAGGCAGGACGACCAGCTGGAACCCACATACAGCAGCTCTGTGCTGACACAGGATGTAGCCCTGAAGACCTGCCAGAAGCGATGGACAATAGGGAGGGGTGATAAGAGCGGGTTGGGATATCCATGCTGATGGCGCGATACGATGATGATGATTAGCATTATTATTATTATTATTATTTATAACAGTGGCCTTTAAAAGCTGCATTGAAGTCTCTTCATTAAAAATATATTTGAGTCTAGTCAGCTGGAGTTGTAGAATACATCAACTGGATTTCTGCAGAGGGATAAGACCCCCCACCCCTTACAAGCAAGTGTCCTGGTTATGACATTAAACAATCTGATGGTGAGGCTCTAGTAATGCTGAAGCATTAGGGAATGCGGAGTGCCCCTTTATTGCCATCGCTCCTAGGTCCAGTCTGGCCCTGAAGTGGTAGCAAATGATAGGGTCCTATCTATAGGTCAAATAGAAATAAACATTGTACTTATGCTAAACTGAATTGTTTGAAATAGAACTGTTTTGACGTTTAAACTGCAAACTTATGTTAACCTGATTTATTTGAAATAGAACTGTTTATATGTATAGAAATTGATTTGGCTTTAAATAACTTACAATCGTTGATGTGCCATAAAACCAAGCCAAACCAAACCAAACAAAAATGACTTTTCAGCATTAAATGACCTCAAAAGGGTTGATATGCTGTAAAACAAAAACAAAACAACCAAACCTTCATTTCTATTGCTCCCATGTCCACTCTTACCAGGAGTGGTAGCACCTGATAGGGTCATATCCATGGGTCAAATCGAACAGTTTGACATTTAAACTGAGTGCAAACAAATGACTTATACTAAATTGAATTGTTAGAAATGGAACTGTTTGAGGATTTAACTGTGTGTGTCTACAATATGTGTTTACTAATCATATATCTAATATATATGTAAAAACAGGATTTGGCATTAAATAACCTACAATAGTTGATATACCATAAAACCCAACAAAACCAAAACAAACTAAAAATAAATTAAAACCTGTTCGATGCAAATAGCTTCAGCCAGGATTTGAACTTGTTTGCCATGTTTATTTCCTGTAATATTAACTGTTTTGCCCCCCCCCATGTCTCTTTCTGTGAAGATTTCAGTGGCTTTTAAAAGCTGCGTACGTTAAAGTGAGTAAATCATAAATGTAAATACTAAAAAAAAATCTTAACTGCCTCAGTCAGGATTTGAACTTGATTTGCTGAGTTTATTTCCTATAATAATAACTGTCATACTACCTATAACTCCATTCACAAAGGGTGTTGTATGAGTGAGGGAAAATATAAGATTGTTTGGTTTGGTTTGTTGGGTTTTATAGCATATCAACCTTTGTAGGTTATTTAATGCCAAATCCATTTTTACATAAATAATCTGTTCTATTTAAAACAATTCAGTTTAGCATAAGTACACAGTTTAATTGTCAAAAACATTTCCATTTCAAACTATTCAAGCAGTTATATGTAATAATTCAGTTTTAGTATCGAAAAACAGTTCTATTTCAAATAATCCAGTTAAGCATAAGCACGCAGTTTAAATGTAAGTACGGTTTAATTGTTAAAAACATTTCCATTTCAAGCTATTCAGTTTACTCAAACAATTCAGTTTAGCGTAAGTATGCTGTTAGTTCTATTTAACCCATAGATAGGCCCCTATCAGGTGCTACCACTTCGGGGCAGAGTGGACCTGGGAGTGATGGCAATGAAGGGGTATTCTGCATTCCCCAAAGCTCCAGCACTGCTGGAAACTCACCATCAGATTATTTAGTGTCATATATCCAGGACACTCGTTGGTGGGGAGTCTTACCCCTCTGCAGAGAAGCTGTTGGTGTATTCTACAGCCCCAGCCAACTGGGCAAGATTATTTCGGGTTTTTGTTGCAAATTATGGATTTTTTTCTTTGCGCTACTCTTTATGTGTTTTTGTCTGGAAAGAAGAAACTGTCGGGTTCACATTTTCTGAAAATCAAATCACCTCGTCTCAAGCTTATGGCATTCAAAAACATTAAATCCCTTTCACTATGGATTTTTGTGCACTTTTCTTTAAGTTTCTGTTGAATGCAAGTATAGGCTAGATGTTGCTACACACCAATTTCAACCAGCTTCCACTGCATCTGTAATTGCAGAACATAAAACCTTGACAAAGAAAGCTGAGAGTAATTTTCTATAGCAGTATTTAGTTGATATTTGTTAAGCTTAGTTTACAATAATACAAAACCAAATAGCACCGGTGTGGAATATAGCTGGCAGAAGAAAAAAAAAGAATACATCGTACAAATATTCCATATAGTCAGAATCTGCCTAAAAAAAAAACAGTATTAACAATCTTGGATTTTATCTGAGCTACTGGCTCCTTCGTTCGAAAATATATAATTATTATTTGTAGTACCTGTCTCTACTGGGTAAAGGTTAAAAAAAAGAACAAACTTGGTTATACACTGTGATACTATTAGCTCTCTTCTGTTCTTGCATGTGCATAGGTACCACGATGTATATCCATCTAGGTGTGAATATATATGCATATAGGGATAGCATATGTGTATGTATATCCATGTATGGGTGACTGCTTCTATATAGGTGTGTGTTGGTGTTGGTATCATGTATATAAGGTGCCCATGGTGTAATGGTTATCGTCGCAGGATATGGACATGGCGACACGAGTTCAAATCCTGGACGAGACTGATTGCATTTCACATAGCACTAATAGCCTTGGGAAAGGTATGAATCCAAATATTCTCCCTCCAGCTATGGGTAAATAGTAGGGCAGACTAGGTTCTTTAGCCTTGGTGAGGCAACTAGTCTAGGAGAAGGATAACTCTGAATTCAAACCTGTTAAACTCCGCTTAAAAAAAATTGACCTTGTGTCATATCCTGCCCAAGCAGAGGGGTTGGTAAATATAATCATGTATATAAGTGTGTGTGTATATATATAGATATATATATAGTAGTATCATAAGGATAGCTAAACAAGTTGAGGAATTCTGCAGATTTTAATAGATAATGAAATAGAAAGAGAAGGATATCTCAATGGAAAAAAAAAAGGGTTAATTTTTGAATGTGTGAAATAGAATTTTTTTTTTTGCTTGTAAAGTCTGTAGACAAGGTTATCATTGTCCATAGTTCTTTAGTTCTGAGTGGTCCATGTGAGAGGTGTGGGGGTAATTTATCGAGAAGCCAAATCCCTATTTATTCAATGGAGTGATCAAGAGTTGACAGGTAAGTGGTGGCACATGTCATTGATGGTTGGGTTAACTATTTGACTGGAGTATCACCTGCCCAATATGTTTGGTCCTACCTCTACTAATACTACTACTACTATAAGCTAAATTGTACTTAGTATTCAATTACTGTAAATTTTATCTGGCACATTGTATCTGATGATGAATACCTGCTGATTTTTCCCTCCAGTTTTTTTATTTTTTGACTGGTGCTGCCAATTCTATAGACAGATATTTATGACCCCCTGATATGTCCCAGGAAGGGATATATTTAATCGAAGTTGCTGAGTGGTTTAGATACTGTAACAGGTGTAGTGCGATTGAGCAGGTAGGTAATTGTACTGATACTAGATGTGTGTTCGTACCGGCACTAAACAGTTGTAGTCAATGTACCTCTACATTGGTCTGTATTTATCTCTGACACTAGCCAATGATATTACTTTGAAGGGGATCTAAGTGTATGCATATTCATTATATCAACCCCACGTTTCTTTTGATGATATCCTTATGTAATCTACCTATAAAGGGGTTAAGAAGAAAGTTGCCTCATTTAGCAGTATGGTCAAGGAAGGAAACTATAAATCGTCAAGTGAAGAAGTTACCTTTATACTTTTCTAATGAACAAAATTTTAGGACAAATATTTTGTTGTAGAACTAGTCCAAGCAAAAGCAGTAGTACAGTCCTCAGACAATTGGATAGCCTCAGTTGACTAAAAATAACAACACACGCGACTAGCAGCCCTTCCTCAGTATACCTCTGGTCAACTCGTTCGTTCTGTCAGTCAAAAAAGCAGTCTGCAAAGAAGAACAACACTCCTGCTGCTGGCAATATCTTATATGCAAGTTCCGGCATATAGAAATTTACATGTGAGGTAGATTTCTTCTCGTGAGAGACGAGATCGGCACACTATAACTTCTGCCACCATAAGTGAACATATTTTTTACTGCTTGACAAGCGAGGCGTAGTCTTACACATTTTGATCCAGGAGGTAAGTTTCTTCTCTTGCTACATATTTCAACTCAAAATAAGGGATCCTACATTACATGAGATATCTTTTTGAAGCATTGAAGCTTATCTTGTTCCCAAGCCGGATGTTGTAACTTCGATTAAATGTGTCCATGGATAGCCTATTCATAAAAAAGAATATGAGTTAACATAATAAAGTTTTTACTATTTGTTGTGGACCAGTAAAGGGTCCGGAAGAAAGACACAAACTCGGGTTTACGTGGAACAAAATATATTGACAAAAGTATAATACAACATAGGTAAAAAAGGTGTTGAACATTAGTCTGACTGCCAAAGTGTTAGGCTGGGATAAACTTCACCTCCGAGATAAATATTCTCCCGATATTAATAGCAACAGGAAGAGTTCATTACAGTCCGCAGGTTGGGTACTATAACACTATTTATAACCCCTGTGTATATAAGATGTATGAATATTCGATAATAAACAAAGTTACATAAAAACTTCATAATCTTAATTAAAAGTCTTTTGAAAATATGCTGTGGGATTTTATTGATAAAAAAATGCCTCCACACTGTACTTAATCAATGACATATGTAATTATTTTATCATCAATGCTATTATGTATCAGTGGTTTGGAAAATTCAAGGAAACACAGTAGGCTTCATCAAGGTCTAGACTACATTTTTTGTTTATGGTATTGCATTGACTTGGATCGTATTATATTTATTTTGAAAGTATAAGTAAATATTTCTTTGTTTTCACTTTATGTCATTAGATGTTAAAGAAATATTTTTGTTGGCTAGCTGACCTAAAAATTATGGGTTGTTTATCAGAGGCAATCTGTGATAAAAACACTTTCTTGTGGCTAAAATTTAGGGTCGTTCTTGACATGAGGTCATTCATTATTTGAGTATATGAAGTTGATTAAATTAGCCTGTTGAAAGTATGGGGGGGCATTATTCGAGTGTATGTAGGAAATGGAATCGGTCCATTGAAGATATGGGGGGGCATTATTCGAGTGTATGTAGGAAATGGAATCGGTCCATTGAAGATATGGGGGGCATTATTCGAGTGTATGTAGAAAATGGAATCGGTCAATTGAAGATATGGGGGGCATTATTCGAGTGTATGTAGAAAATGGAATCGGTCAATTGAAGATATGGGGGGCATTATTCGAGTGTATGTAGGAAATGGAATCGGTCAATTGAAGATATGGGGGGCATTATTCGAGTGTATGTAGGAAATGGAATCGGTCAATTGAAGATATGGGGGGCATTATTCGAGTGTATGTAGGAAATGGAATCGGTCCATTGAAGATATGGGGGGGCATTATTCGAGTGTATGTAGGAAATGGAATCGGTCCATTGAAGATATGGGGGGCATTATTCGAGTGTATGTAGGAAATGGAATCGGTCCATTGAAGATATGGGGGGGCATTATTCGAGTGTATGTAGAAAATGGAATCGGTCCATTGAAGATATGGGGGGCATTATTCGAGTGTATGTAGGAAATGGAATCGGTCCATTGAAGATATGGGGGGGCATTATTCGAGTGTATGTAGGAAATGGAATCGGTCCATTGAAGATATGGGGGGCATTATTCGAGTGTATGTAGGAAATGGAATCGGTCCATTGAAGATATGGGGGGGCATTATTCGAGTGTATGTAGGAAATGGAATCGGTCAATTGAAGATATGGGGGGCATTATTCGAGTGTATGTAGGAAATGGAATCGGTCCATTGAAGATATGGGGGGCATTATTCGAGTGTATGTAGGAAATGGAATCGGTCCATTGAAGATATGGGGGGGCATTATTCGAGTGTATGTAGGAAATGGAATCGGTCCATTGAAGATATGGGGGGGCATTATTCGAGTGTATGTAGGAAATGGAATCGGTCCATTGAAGATATGGGGGGGCATTATTCGAGTGTATGTAGAAAATGGAATCGGTCCATTGAAGATATGGGGGGCATTATTCGAGTGTATGTAGGAAATGGAATCGGTCCATTGAAGATATGGGGGGCATTATTCGAGTGTATGTAGGAAATGGAATCGGTCCATTGAAGATATGGGGGGGCATTATTCGAGTGTATGTAGGAAATGGAATCGGTCCATTGAAGATATGGGGGGGCATTATTCGAGTGTATGTAGAAAATGGAATCGGTCCATTGAAGATATGGGGGGGCATTATTCGAGTGTATGTAGGAAATGGAATCGGTCCATTGAAGATATGGGGGGGCATTATTCGAGTGTATGTAGGAAATGGAATCGGTCCATTGAAGATATGGGGGGGCATTATTCGAGTGTATGTAGGAAATGGAATCGGTCCATTGAAGATATGGGGGGGGCATTATTCGAGTGTATGTAGGAAATGGAATCGGTCCATTGAAGATATGGGGGGGCATTATTCGAGTGTATGTAGGAAATGGAATCGGTCCATTGAAGATATGGGGGGGCATTATTCGAGTGTATGTAGGAAATGGAATCGGTCCATTGAAGATATGGGGGGGCATTATTCGAGTGTATGTAGAAAATGGAATCGGTCCATTGAAGATATGGGGGGGCATTATTCGAGTGTATGTAGGAAATGGAATCGGTCCATTGAAGATATGGGGGGCATTATTCGAGTGTATGTAGGAAATGGAATCGGTCCATTGAAGATATGGGGGGGCATTATTCGAGTGTATGTAGAAAATGGAATCGGTCCATTGAAGATATGGGGGGGCATTATTCGAGTGTATGTAGGAAATGGAATCGGTCCATTGAAGATATGGGGGGCATTATTCGAGTGTATGTAGGAAATGGAATCGGTCCATTGAAGATATGGGGGGGCATTATTCGAGTGTATGTGGGAAATGGAATCGGTCCATTGAAGATATGGGGGGCATTATTCGAGTGTACACAGGAGATTGAATTAGCCTGTTGAAGATATGTTGTGTATTATTTGAGTATATGCAGGAAATTGGATTAGCCTATTGAAGATATTGTGTGCATTATTTGCGTGTATGCAGGAAATTGAATTAGTCCATTGGAGATATTGTGTGCCTTATAAAATGAAATCATGCTGATTGGCCAGTTCAGTTTTGCTGAGTTTGCCAGTAGATAGCATTTGTAACAGAAACTAGAACAAGAATAACATTTGATGTTAAGTTTTATGTTATTTTATTTGATTACTTTTAACATCATGTGAACTTGGGTTTAGAGTGTATACAGGGACTTGCATTGATTGCATACATTTCATGTATACAGGGACTTGCATTCATTGCATGTATATAGGGACTTGCATTCATTGCATACATTTCATGTATATAGGGACTTGCATTCATTGCATACATTTCATGTATATTGGGACTTGCATTCATTGCATGTATATAGGGACTTGCATTCATTGCATACATTTCATGTATACAGGGACTTGCATACATTTCATGTATACAGGGACTTGCATTCATTGCATGTATATTGGGACTTACATTCATTGCATACATTTCATGTATATTGGGACTTGCATTCATTGCATGTATATAGGGACTTGCATTCATGGCATGTACATCAGTACTTGCATTCATTGCATACATTTCATGTATATAGGGACTTGCATTCATTGCATACATTTCATGTATATTGGGACTTGCATTCATTGCATACATTTCATGTATATTGGGACTTGCATTCATTGCATACATTTCATGTATATTGGGACTTGCATACATTTCATGTATACAGGGACTTGCATTCATTGCATGTATATTGGGACTTACATTCATTGCATACATTTCATGTATATTGGGACTTTCATTCATTGCATGTATATAGGGACTTGCATTCATTGCATGTACATCAGTACTTGCATTCATTGCATACATTTCATGTATATTGGGACTTACATTCATTGCATACATTTCATGTATATTGGGACTTGCATACATTTCATGTATACAGGGACTTGCATTGATTGCATACATTTCATGTATACCGGGACTTGCATTCATTGCATGTATATAGGTACTTGCATTCATTGCATACATTTCATGTATACCGGGACTTGCATTCATTGCATACATTTCATGTATACCGGGACTTGCATTTATTGCATACATTTCATGTATACAGGAACTTGCATTCATTGAATGTATATAGGGACTTGCATTCATTGTACATTCATAATGACATTTTTGTGCAATGGCAATGAAGGGGTACTCTGCATTCCCCAAAGCCCCAGCATCACTGGAGCCTCACCATCAGATTGTTTAGTGTCATATCCAGGACACTTGTTAGGTGGGTCTTACCTCTCTGCAGATGAGCAGTCAGTGTATTTTACAGCCCAAGCCGACTGGACAAGGTGGGGCATGATGGGAAGGATGGTCTTGTTCATAGGGCTTTCTGAGAAGGGTACTCCAGTTTATACTGTGCGATTATCTAAATGATTATATAGTATTAATTATTATATTTTATTTATTATTTTGTTTCTTTATATATTTGTTTATTTTGTTCATTTATCTATTTTTTCAACTCTATTTAATTACTTATTTTTAAAAATTTATTTTATTTTTTAATCTTTGGCATTATTAGTTTTCTGGTGGCTTAGTAGGAATTTATTTTCATGCCTACATTAAGATATAGGTTCTGATCATTTATTTAGGATTTTTTTTTCTTCTGATTGTTTTTTGCTTCTAGGCAAGGATTACTGTGTTTTGAGGTGTTGTTGTAAGCTGGTGCTAGTTTTCTTACTTTGCAGGTTATTTTTTTTCTTGATTTATTTGACGTCTGATGCTTATATATATATATATATATATATATATATATGAGAATTTATGAACCTCTTTTAGGCCTTTTCTGACTGTTGTTAGTTTAAATCAACTCCATTCACCTGTCTAATCATCTAGCTGTCTGCATAGCCTAAGGTGACATAAACGATCTACTAAGGTGACTGAAGATTTTTAGCTAATCAGACTGCGCTGTCATTAGATAGATAGATAGGTAGGTAGGTAAAAATCTCACCCCATCCCTCACCACAACTATCTTATCTTTGTAGCTTCTTTTAAAGCAAAAATATTTTCAAAATCACCCTGTGCAAAGTCAAAATTGATTGCTAGTTTGATAAGTTCAGAAAACATGTGATAAGCATTTTTGTATGTAAGTATATATATATATATATATATATATATATATATATATATATATGTATATATATATATATATACTTACATACAAAAATGCTTATCACATGTTTGTTCATACACAGTAAAATGGTTTCAAGTCTTGCCATTTATTGTTTGCACATAGTTATATGGTTTCAAATATTGCCATTAAGTAGTAATAATTCTATTCAGTATTTATTATTCATTTACTCACAGATGATTGCATGCATTGCTATCTAACACTATTCATTCTATTTTAGCACACAGTTAAGTAGTTTAAAGCATTGTTTTTTAATACTAATAGTTCAATTTAGTACTTATTATTTGTGTTGCATAACCATGATACATATGCAACCATACACATATACATGCGGAAACATAGTCAACACAATAATGACGAACGAAACACAGTTCTTTAGAAAAATATACCTCTCACTTTATTCGAAAGGTTTGCGAAAGGGTTATGTGTGAGAGGTGAGTTGGAGACTGAACAAAGACTGCAAAATATTTGACCTCCAGTTCCTCCATCTTTAGCAGCACTCCTTTCTTCTTCTGTTGGACTTCTCAACCGGGGTCCCTGAGGGCCTAGCTCTTTACTAGGTCTGGTTCTCACTGCCTCGAACTGCAACAACTAACTCGAACTTCCTGTGGCACTGGGTTATATAATTGTTTGACACCCACCTGCTTCAGTGAGCGTTGCATCTGCACCCAA
>CAUZXS010000495.1:80000-82500 GCA_963585895.1 Sepioteuthis lessoniana
GTCCTGGATATGACTCTATACAATTAGATGGTGAGGTTGGAGTTATGCTGGAGCTTTGGGGAATGCGGAGTACCCCTTCATTGCTATCACTCTCAGGTCCACTCTAGCCCAGAGTGGTAGCACCTGATAGGTGTCGAAGTTAGAGCAATGACTTCTACTATAGGGTCCTATCTATGGGTCAAATAGAAAAAAACTGTGTACTTATGCTAAACTGAATTCCTTGAAATAGAACTGTTTTGACATTTAAGCTGTTTTCTTATGTTAAAGTGAATTGGTTGAAAGGGAACTGATTTTGTATATTAAACTGAATTGTCTGAAATAGAACCGTTTTTAACATTGAAACTGTACTTACGCTAAACTGAATTTTTTTGAAATAGAACAGTTTTGATACTTAACTGTGTGTAAACAAAAAAACTATGCTTATACTAAACTGAATTATTTGAAATGAAACTGTTTGACTAAACTGAAAAGCTTGAAATAGAAATATTTTTGACAATTAAACTGTGTACTTATGCTAAACTGAATTGTTTGAAATAGAACTGTTTTTTGTATAAAAATGGGTTTGGTATTAAATATCCAATAAATGTTGATATGCCATAAAACCCAAACAATCAAACAAATAAACACCTCTGCAAAAAGGATGCATTCAACTATTTTCCCCTCTTGCTGTGGATAAATAGTAGGGCAGACTGGCTCTTTAACTTTGGTATGGCAATTGGTCTAGGAGAAGGAAAACTAAATTCAAATCTTTTTAACTCAGCTTAAAAAGTGCCATTGTGTCTTATTCTGCTTCTGTGGAGGAGATTGTTAAATACACATCAATAGAAATATTAGTGTTAGATAGGAATACTTGAAACCATTTAATTGTGTGCAAAAAAATAAGTATTACGTACATTAGAAAGTAATACTTGATAAATAGAATTACTGATGTTAGATAGTGTAGTTGTAATGCCACGAACAATCTTACCTCGAAGAAACAGAAGGTTTGCTCTCTCTGCTACCGGCACGCAGAAACCAGAAGAAGAAAAGGATGCAAGAGGTGTGACTTATTTTATGGAGGAGAATGTGATAAGCCCACATGAAGTGGCGAGATTTAATGAGTATATAAGAAACTAAGTTTGAGGTGGAAAAAGCCGAGCAGTATTTTGCTTATGTCTGATTGGTGAACATCCATCAGTTTATTTTGCGTTTTAAATAATTTGACTACCCCCCCAATAGGTTGATTCCACTTCGACTAGACTTCTAAAACCACGAACACTTGAAACCATTTAACTGTGTGCCAACAAATGATTAGTATTTGATTAGATAGGAAAACTTGATTGATAGAATTATGAGTGTTAAGTAGAAATGCTTGAAACTATTTCATCATCTTATCATGCCATCAGCATGGATTGTGTTTGCCAATGGTCTGGGAGACCTGGGTTCAATCCCAGGTCGAGTCATACCAAAACTTTAAAAGAATGGTACTTGCTACCTCTTTGCTTAACACTCAGCATTATAAGGTACGTTTCAAGGGTAAATTAGAGAAATCCAGTGAAAGGAGTAGTGCCTTCCCTTACACCTCGGTGTAGTAGCTATTGGAAAGGGAGCCTTCAGGTTGCCCTCAACTATTCTCATCAATAGACATTTTATCCGTGCTGATGAAACTATTTAGCTGTGTGCAAATAGAACTATTAGTGTTAGATAGGAATAGTTGAAACCATTTATCTGTGTGCAAACCAGTGAACTCTATCATGTTTTAAAATAATGTTTGCTATAAAGTATTTATTTGAAAATGATATATATAAACAGGATTTGGCATTAGATAACACACAAGGGTTGATATGCCATAAAACATTAAGCTGTTCTGTTCATACCCCATTATTAATCAATATGATGCCGAAATTTTCATTTTTTGACTTATTGATTGCGTTTATTATTTTTATAGATGACTCATTCCTATCTTAAAGACTTAAAATTTCCATGGCGTCTGCTTCTCTCAATAGCACTATTACCTCAAGTCATTAAACCATTATGAGAAGTATCAAGTGAGGCCTTTAGGCACCAATATGTTTCTCTAAACTCTTTTGTCGGGTACTCATTTTTCTTAGAATATTTCAATGGAAGGTGATGTATTTAGATTCAGTTATAGACTGCTCAAAGACACATTACATTCTTCAGAAAATAATGACTACTTTGAACAGATTTAATTATGTGGGTGTCACTTATCAAGATTCTTAATTTTTGAAATTCAGACATTTTCACTTGATTAAGGCTTGTGACATTCTTGAAAAATTTTGACTAGTTTTTTACCATTTTTTTATATATACACATATATATATATATATATATATATATATATATATATATATATATATATATATATATAAAACCAGCGCATTGGGCTAGTGGGTAGAGTGTTCGTTAATGGTCCAGGAGACTGAGGTTCAATCCCAGGTCGAGTCATACCAAAGACTTTTAAAAAATGGTACTTGATACCTCCTTGCTTAACACTCAGCAT